>JASDQU010027888.1:3637-19487 GCA_032191745.1 Picea mariana | reverse complement strand
ATGTGTAATCTTTAGCACCTTCCCGACAATGATGCCAAAAAATGGTGGGCTTAGGAATAACATCAATAATGTTACTGCCTCCTCGGATTGTTACTTTACTTATCAACTCGGGGTTCACACAAACTTAATGCAAAGTATATGTAGAGTGCATTGATAATAGTATAGGTCTGCGACTGATCAAGGAGCTAAATGCATGAATTTGAGTATAACTTGTGCAGGGAACTTGAATTGCAAAAAAATAATTTGAATTATTGCATGAATGAAAGCACACCAAATTGAAAGAACAACCGATCTATCTTCAATAAAAGATATCTAGTTTATTGGTATGAAATAAAGCATATTGAACTTTGAAAAGAGTAAACCGATTATAACGCATGGAACTAATTCTATTGCAAGTCAAAAAATTGCATTAAAGAAGTTGAACTACTGCATAGACTAAATGAACCAATTTATGCCTAACCCTTGAGTCGACATCAAGCCATATGTTATCTTATTTTCTATTGCAAAACTCATGAAAACATGATTGAGAAAATTGAGAAACTTGAGCTAAAACAACCCTATTGTAAGTTTCTATAAGAATTGTAACAGTTCTATAGGAACTATAATAGTCCTACAAGAAACTCCTACATGATGCTCAAAAGAGTCCTAAGAAGATTGCATAAGTCTTCCAAAACATTGACAAAGCTAGACTAAAATATAATGAGGTAGAATTGAGGTTTTTATCCTTGAGAAGATACCCTTGGRAATACTAATAGGCTACTGACCCTTTCTACAAGAGACCTATTGAAGCTAACAATTAACCACAATTGACATAAATAASAKATTACCATGCATARCAATCTTAATYCTTCAATATAAATATAAGTCTAACCAATAACACATTAACATGCAAGAAAAAGATAAATTGCAATAGGGACCTTGAGCCCTCTTGAGTGGACCCTATCCAAGAAGCACAAGGAACCTTCAAGAAAATATAATAAGCTAAGAACGAAGTCATCTTTATTTCATAAAAATCAATAGTACATCAAGAGAAAGGCTCCAAATATTCAACAAAAGTCTTCTTAACAAAAATTAACACAATATTCAAAATTTTGGCTCCCTTTCTTCCTATGCTAGAGGCCTATTTATAAATTTGGAAACTCTACCTCTTCCCTTTGATTGAGAAGGAAATGGAGGAGCAACATATCTTGGTCAATATCCAATGATTTTCGAACTTCTTCTTGTAAGGAGTGATCATTAGTGAACTAACAACGCTATGGAGGTAGGTGGGGGACATGGTCCCTTGATTCATGGAATCTTCCTTTCCTTAAGGATTTCAACTTGTTTGATGCTACACACATTCTTCATCATAGGAATTAGATAAAAAAGGTACCATACACATAAAATTCCACTGGAAAAACTATTCATCTAAGCAACATACAAAAGTACGCATGACTACTATTAAACATGGTCAAATAAGACAAATTATTAGTCATGTCATGGTGAAAATGTGTCTATGATGGTCCTTTTAAATAGGAAATATTGATGCCCATCATTTTCCATCGTCACCCTGCCATGTCATTGCCATGTCACCTACCACGTGGCCTCCATGTCATGTTGACATCATCATAYGGAAAAATTCCCAAAATTTTCCAATATTCACAAGAAAACCATATTTTCAAGAAAAGATGTTYAGGTGCCCCAAAATTTGCCACCTAGGCCTCTACAAAAATCACAAWTTTTTTTACCTACAAGTCAGACCATATGGCCCAAACATTGCAATCGACGCTCTAATACCAATCTGTAATGTACCCATGAACCTGGGTACCTCAAGAATTCACCCYCTTGACGAATTTTCAATTTCTAATACCAATTAATTAATAAATAAGCATGAAMCCATCGCATGCAATTAACAGAAAGATGTTAAACTATACAAGAAAGAATAACAGGCCATGCAAAACATTAACAACAAACATGCATGATATAAAAACATATTAGAGATAATTAATAAACAACATAACATATAAATAACAYAGAAAACACAGAGAGCACTTATCTTTAAATAAACCATTCATCAACTGGCTGTAGACATCAAACGTTCCACCCAACCATAGAAATTGTTTTTCTAGCTCTCAACCTCAGGTCACCCCTGAGCCAGGGCTATGAATACACAAGGAGGGATCCTAGGCCGACTCTAAAACACACAACAATCAACTATCAAGCTCTCACAATATTCCCAACCAAAAAACAATCCTATTTTCCCAGCCCTCTTCCCCTTCAACCTACAAAACTCGAAGAAATGAACTCCTTTCTATGCAATGCAATCCCTCGGGCTATTCCACTTCTTTTCCAAGGCTCCAATGCTACTAGTTAGGAAATATCGATGTTGGAAATTACAAGGATTCTCAGCTATGGAAAATTCTATCACAATTTCCATCATTCTCATGTGTACATGCATCAATTCCTTGTTGGAATAATCAACAGTTACCTACACCAACAAGAAATGACTATTTTCCTCCCCTAAATAATTTCCCATGTGAAAACCAAGACCAAGAATGAGAAAGAGTGAATGCAGAATGAGTAAGAATGTTTGAGGAACCAAATGAGGGAGTAGAAAATGATTGAGTAACCCCCAAACAACCCAAAAGTAGGGTTTATATAGTTACATGTAATTAAGCACCACGTGGCTTCCCCAAGAAGCTCATGTAACCACTTTTCCAAAATAAAACCAATATGGGTGAATAAAATATAACAAAAAGACTTAGTCCCTGTTGGCACCAGGCTGAAGGGGAAAGCAGAATGATCGTGAGAAAGAAAGCGTGCACAAGGAAAGTGACAGTTGGAGGAAGAATAGCATGCGTGCATGCAAGAAAGTGTGCACAAGGAAAGCGACAACTGGAGGAAGAACAACACACGCATGGGAGAAAGACCTAACATAAGAAGGGTTAGGGTTTTGGTAATATTCTGAAAAAAGGCTGAAGAGCCCGAAATGTATAAATATAGATACGAGAGTATCATTTAGTAGTATTTGTTATTTTATGTCTTGTGGTTGTTGTTGTTGTTTGAATTAATAGAGCGCGGAATGATGATATTGTATTTGTTGTTATGAACCGATTTTGAAAGCTGTTGAGCAAAGGAGATATGATATGAGGGAAGGTAGATCTGAGGATTAGACCATAGGCTGTGGAGACTGGTATGATCTAGTTTGCCTCACATAGATCTTACCCAGTTTGATGGAGAATTGTATGCGTGAGGCGCCATAAGTACATAACTATCATAATACAAGATCCAAGAGCTAAATCTTTGTGGACGTAGCCTAGGAGGGGGTGAACCACGGTAATTCTCATGTAATATGTCAAATGTATGCATGTATCTTCTTTCTTTCAGCTATTAATGGTTAAGCTTGATGGATGAATTAATACATTGTTATGAATTTGTTTACACTTTGCTTAAATTAAACTGTGGGATATGTGGAGGCGACTCCAAGGAATAAGTAGTTTCCCTTACAGCTCACGATATCCAGCCTTACTCAAGAAACCCCTATCCCCTACTCTATCCTAGGCTATAAACACCTAAGTCTTACGACCACCCATTTAAATCTATCTTGGGTGAGACTGCATAGTGCCTTCCGGGTGTTGTGTTGCCTTCTGGTTTACCAGGAGGGCCGATAGTTTTAGAATCTTTGTTTGAACCTCAAATGACATGAACCCTGGGTCAATAACTTAGACAACTCGAGAAGGGAAATGATAAAACCAACAAATGGTTCCGTTGGTGGACCCACAACTATTAGGTCACGTCGGGAAGCTCAAGTATTCTGACCATGACGTAGCAGATGAAACCAAATATCCAGAGCTTGCACTACAGGTCTTTATGCAGAAAATAGTCATGAACCAACTCGGAGAAACCATCACTCAGCCACACTAGTGGGCCACTAGACTGCACAAAACATGAATTCTAGGTTTGCTGAAGATACCACACTTTGGCAGAGGACAATATGCGATGGCATGCGTCAAGCAACTGTTAGCAGTTACGCATGGAGGGGATATATGGCTGGACAAACCCATCCCCATAATTGTCGAACTTATCACGCAAATAAAAATCCTACCTACTGGGGGTATGGATCCCGCGCTGATTTTGGATGATAAGTCCAAGGAAAAAACATTGGAAGAAGAGATGAAGAAGAAATATGGCACCGATAAGGGAACAAGAGGAATTATAATTAAACAAATCAACAATTCCGCGACACAATTGGGCGCAAAAATCTTAGCCTGCAAACTTCTATGAAAATACCGCAAATACGAAGTATCGGCAGGAGTCATTGTTGCTGCAGCCCAGTGCACAGAAGGCACCTTCATGGGTTGGGCACCATACCTATCAAACTTGTTCCAAGTAGATTGTAACGATGTGCAGGACGCAGGTATGAAATTTCATTACTGATGGTTGATCACTCTCATAGATTTCATGGGATGGCGAGAACCAGAATACGTCATCTTTACTACCACACCACAACCAGGAGGAGCAAGATATCACATCTTGAGATCCGGTTCACTAACCAAGCATAAGAGGGAGAATGTAATCGTATTCAAAGCTTACCTATGGGAGATACAGGAATCCATCAACTGAGCATGGAGAATAACACCAGAGGTTGTCGCACGATACGAGGAAAACACTAATTTCCAGGCTAGGAGACAAGCCATGTGGATATAACCAAGGTAGGACCCGGATAAACAGTGGATACAGATGTGCTACTGCATCACTGAGGGTGATATCAACATGATCATCAACGAATGGCCTGATGAATGGAAGATTCCAACCATACACAGAGTAGTACTAGGAAAAACAATATAAGGAGGGCCTACGTAGGCGGAGACACAGCCTCCACAAATCCCAGTACCCAAGAGATGAAGAACGAGCCAAACCAAGTTGACTCAGGCAGATGATGGCTTAGAGAAACCAGAGACCCATANCCGACCAATGGACAGAGGAAACCGGCTGAGGGAGCACATGAAAATGCATCAAACCCCATCACACAGGAACCAAGGGGAGTTAAGAGACCAATGGTACAAGACGCAGGTGCACGCAAGAAAATTAAGGCACAATGACCACCACCAGACTACACAATCATGGAGGATGATGGATAGATGATTGCCAAGATGGTCCAAGACTGCCTCGCAGAAGATTTTGATCATGCTGCACACCACAAGGATAAACTACAGAAGGAACTGACAGAAATGGGACAGCTCCTTAAGAAATTCGGGGAAGCCTAGATCATGAGTAGTAGTAGAGGCATAGATCCATTGACCACACAGACCACAGAAAGGGTGGAGGTAGAAGAACGTGACCCAGTTCTTCCGATACCACATGCACATTCCACGGTCTATATAAAGCCTAGCATGCTGCGAATGGATGAAATTGTGGGACAGACACCACTAAAGGATTTGGATCATATCTAATTAGTCTTGACATGGATGCCATCAAAATAATTATACAAACTACAGGTTAGCATCAACCACGAGATACATTCTCGAGCACATAAACACTTAGTTGAGCTACAACAAGTAACAAAGAAGCGCGAAGCATTGGAAACAGTTTGTGCAGAAGACAAATTTGAGACTCGGGAGGAGAAAGAACGCATAAACGAGATGGAAAGCAGAGTGGAAGAAATTTTTGGGAAACTCCTAGCTACTGCGCAAGGAAATGAACTCCCAGCCATAGAGAATATTGACCAGAGTGCACAGGCAATTGAGCAATATCAGAAGGAGATTGATACTCTCTGCAGACAGATTAGACCGACAACTCCACCAGCTATAATGTCCCCAAGGCTGAGCCTTGTTGTAAATCATGTCTATGAAGTATAAAGCTTGCTTTATGAATTGTAATTATGTTTTATAGGCTGGTGAGCCAAGTTTATATAATCTGGTGGGCTTATGTGTTATTAGGCCAGATAGCCTAAGTGTTAAGGCTGGGAGCTTGCTTTTGTGTATGTAATCATCCAGAAGATTAATAAAAATATATATATAAACACCGCTGCGTGCATACTGACCACGATGAATGAGTGATGGGGGAATAAGCTTCCACAGAATGGGTAAGGTATTGGGGGCTGGAAGGTGGGAAAGAGAGGCTAAGTGTTGAGCCTAGGGACTAAGCCTAGGGACTAAGCCTAGGGGCTTAAGTCCTTGGGAATAATATTTTAATATTATTCCAAAAGCCATGTGAAATATATACTTTTATCCTAAGTTCCTGGAAAGGAGGAATGCATGCTGATGGAGTGCATGCAGCTTCATGGGTGACATGTGTCAACCCAGGTACATGCAATTAAAAAACTGCAGAAGTCAGCCGTGGAGGGGGTGGGGTCATTATGTCATCCTTCGTCTGAGTTCACCGTGATGCTCGTCTGAAACCATTTTTCCTCTGCGTGTGCATATGCATTGTTTCCTGGTCACACACCTTGAAACCCGTGGGAAAATCGACGGACTAATCTGTGTCTCCGGGGAAGTCCGAGTATCCCGTATTTGTTTGAGCCATGTGGTGTCGTAACTGTGGGTTGTTGTGGCCACATAGTTCATTCGTGAGCCGTTCTGTGTCTTCTAAGGAACCTGACACCTAGGTAATCACCTTAGCCATGCCATGTTTTAGCGTGGGCTGTTGCTACCTGTGGTGCGATGCCCATCTGTTATTGTTGTTGTCATCCCCGTGTGAATGAATGTTGAACCATTTTTGTTGTCCTCCCTGTGTTGGAATGGAGTTGAATAAGAAGGTTGTCAGGCCTATGAGTAGCTCTCTCCAGGTGAGAGAGTCTGTTGGGAAGTGGTTTTCTTCCAGAGAGAGTCCAGCACCAGCTACGGAGCTCTGAGGATTCTTGATCCGGCCTGTTGTTGAGACCCAGAGAGGGAGGTGAAGCACCAATGGACTGTGCTTGTGAAGGTGTATACTCTCGGGTGGAATAGGAATGTGGGGAATGAGAGTCCATGAGTAGTGGACGTAAGAAGGCTCCTGGAGAGAATCCTTTCGGTTGCTCTGTGTAGTTTTCCCTGTAACCTCAGCCTAAGATAGGATTCCTTGCCTCGGGTGGAGCTTAGTCCCATCTTGGGGGTGACCCACTGCTGAGCATGATGAGCAGTGTGGTATAAGGCTGGGAGGTTCGTGGAAGGCCTACACATGGTTGGTGGAATTACCACGGTTTCGAAGATAAGTATTAACTTATTCTTAATATTATGTTTTGCATGCCTATGATGCTTATATGTATCATGTATTCTGTTGTGCATATGATTTATTGTTAATGACAGGGATTATTAATTTTAGCAGTAATCTTGTGCTTACTCTGAGTTAAATGTGTTTAATATGATTTAAATACATGTTATTAATTAAGTATGAGAATGATGTTATTCCGCATAGTAGCGTTTTCTCGGCTAGTGGCTGAGGATGTTACACCAGCAGTGAAGGAGAAATGGAAGTAAGAAGCAGCAATGCAAAAGCAGGAGCTAGGAAAACAGGTCAGCACGACAGCCGACTTGTTGGATAAAGCAGCGCAACTTTGGACAAGGATGGAAGAGGATCCACAATTCCAACACTGGGACAAGGAGGAGGAGAGGATCAATGCAACGATTCAAGAACTCAAGTAGCGACAGAATATCATACCAATTCTGGAATGAGTCAAGGGAATGTAAGAGTTGAAGAAGATACATGCAGAACTTATCACTGCGCAAACACAGAAACAGGAGCATCAGGCTCAAACAGAACCGTTGCAGGAACGGGTAGCAGAAATACTCGTGCAGGTAGAAGAAGCCAGAAAACAGACAGCATAGACTCAACTAGAATGCACAGGACTGATGAGCGAGGAAGTGGTAGCTCAGACAGTCGACACCATCAAGGATAAAACCACACAGGCATTGACAAAAGAGTAAGAGTTGCAGGAACAGTTCCAGACGATCACCAAGGAGATCGAGAAAGCACAGAGCAATTAGGTGACTTGGAATGAGTCACATGTTAGTGTTGGGGGCATGTTGGCACCAGGCTGAAGGGGAAAGAAGAACGATCGTGAGAAAGAAAGCATGCAAACGGAAAGCGATAGCTGGATGAAGAACAACACGCACACATGAAAGAAAGTGTGAACAAGGAAAGTGACAGATGGAGGAAGAACAACACACACATGGGAGAAAGACCTAACATAAGAAGGGTTAGGGTTTTGGTAATATTCTGAAAAAAGGCTGAAGAGCCCGAAATGTATAAATATAGATACGAAAGTATCAGTTAGTAGTAGTTGTTATGTTATGTCTTGTGGTTGTTGTTGTTTGAATTAATTGTGCGGATGGATGATATTGTATTTGTTGTTATGAACCAATTTTGTAAGCTTTTGAGCAAAGGAGATATGAGGGAAGGTAGATTTGAGGATTAGACCACAGGCTATGGAGCCTGGTGTGATCTATTTTGCCTCACATAGATCTTATCTAGTTTGATGGAGAATTGTACGCACGAGGCACCAGGAGTACAGAACTATCATAATACAAGAGCCAAGAGCTAAATCTTTGTGGACATAGCCCAGGAGGGGGTGAACCATGGTAATACTCATGTAATATGTCAAATGCATGCATGTCTCTTCTTTCTTTCAACTATCAATGGTTAAGCTTGATGGATGAGTTAATACATTGTTATGAATCTGTTTACACTTTGCTTAAATTAAATTGTGGGATATGCAAAGGTGACTCCAAGGAATAGGTAGTTTCCCTTACAGCTCACGGTATCCAACCTTACTCAAGAAAATCTTATCCCCTACTCTATCCTAGGCTGTAAACACCTGAGTCTTATGACCACCCATTTAAAGCTATCTCGGGTGAGACTGCGCAGTGCCTTCCAGGTGTTGTGTTCCCTTATAGTTTACCAGGAGGGCCGATAGTTTTAGAGGCTTTGTTGGAACCCCGAATGACATGAAACTTGGGTAAATAACTTAGACAAACCAAGAAGGGAAATGATAAAACCAATATCCCCTTTAGCCTCTCTCTCGTGGAATCATATCCCCTTATCTTTGTCCTTGTTTTTTTTTAAGAATAGAAAAGGGAAATTCCTATTAAAACTTTTCAAATACAAAAAAACACAAATCGACGGTCTTCCAACTGTTTCACTGAGTTAGCAGAAACCGGGATAGATGGCAGACTGCGATGTCCAAGTCAAAATTGGCGGTCCAACATTTGCCTTACCAAAAGGAAACGAGGGCAGGAGGCAGGCTTAAGTCTTTACACCATTGTTAAGAGCATCCATTAAAATGAAACTGGAAGTAAAACTGGACATTGAACTGGAAATCAAACAAACATCTAAGCAGGAAATCAGAACTGTGTTGTAGTAGCGCGAGGAACTATACTGAGCTCCAATCCATAGAATTACTTGTTAGCGTGGGAGATTGTGTCACTGGGGTCGCCGCTGAGAGACCCATTCTGAGTCTGCAGCACAAAAGGCCTTGCACACGTTGGGCATATTTGGTCGGCTGGTGCATTTGAGTATGCCTCATATAACATATTGATGCACTGGTGCATGAGTATGTTGTGGTGGAATGGATCCTCCATATAGCTTCGAATCTCAAACACTAGCTCCAGTTGTCCAGGTGGAAGAATGACGGGGGATCTTTCCATGGTTTTGAGATTGTCGTGATAGGTTGTGGCGCTAGGACTGGGCCACCCTCCCTCGCCAAAACACTGACATCCTCGCTCGAAGCCTCCTGTGCTCTATCCTTGTCTTTCACTGTCCCTAATTCCTCCTCTGTCCTGATCTCCTCGACCTCCTCTGCTGCACTTGAGAATTTGAAATCACCTGGAAGTGTGGAGCCCTAGGGGTCAAGGTGGAGGAATTCCTCAGGGAATTCCTCCTCCACAATGCAATTGTAAGCCTCCTTTTCCTCCCACACAAGCCTATCGATGTCTAGTGCACTAGCGCCCACTGTAAATTGGTCGAGGGGATTCCAATTATCCAGGATGGTGAAGAGGAGGGATTCTGGAGGGAAAAACATTGGTTCCTCTTGGATCACTTCCTCCACATATGCCATTGGAGGCGTCCTAACTTTCTCTCTGCGTTGAGTGCGAGCTATGGAGAGTGCCCATTCTAACTGTTGCCTCCTCCTCTGTCCTATGGTAAAGCTATGCTAGGCTAGGTCACGATGCGGCCTCCCTCTTTCCCTCGGCATGGAGGAGCAATGGAGGGTGGTAAAACTTAACGTGAGCGTGTTGGAAATCCTCTGGTGGTTGCACCAGAACTCAAAATTGTTGGCCTTGTGCGAGTCTAAGGTGAAATGGAACGAATCACTGCTTTGTCCGATAAGAGCATAGAGGAGTGACATGACTGCAGCCACCAATGTCTCCCATTCACTGAATCCCATGGCCGTCATTTTTCTAGTGCGAGGGAGCCATCCTTCACCTCTTGACGAGAAGTAATGGAAATCTCCCATTTAATGTTGAGGAGAGGGGAGCCAACCTACCATATTAATGGTGGGGTTCTGGCATGTGTGACGTGGCCACTGTGTGCTTCGTGGCACCCCATCTAGGGGAAAAATTGAAGGACATGTGGGTGGGCTTTGATCCACTTATGTATGCATAGGTCATGATATCATTTAATATAATATCTTTGGGTACAACCACACATTCAACCACACCTCAAGGTGCCCCCATGGCTTCAGGTTAGGCCCTCACAAGAATTGAACCTTTCCCAATGATGAAAAACTCCTTGCTTTCCACCATTGGATCCAACCCCTTTGGGCTATCTTTGTCCTTGTTAGTCTTGCAACCAACGATGCATTTTATTATTAAAAATATTCAAAGTTTTACATTTACAAGAACTCCGACATTTTTAACTTTATAGGCACTCTAACCTTTCATGAATAAACAAAATCACATTATTAATCCGAGGATTCAAAACCATGGTATTACAAGTATGACGTTTCCTTGGATCCCTTAATAGGGCTATGCCCCATTGTCTCATCACTATTACAATTTTTGGGAGGGTTGCAAGCCACAAATTGTTGAATAGCATTCACCTAGTTAGGCCTTATGACTCCTCTAACTGAAGGATCAAGGTTTGAGGAAGTAGAATTGAGAGTACTAGAAGCCTGAATAAAGAAATGAACAGCCTTACCAAAATCCAAGCCATGAAATTGTGGAACTGTTTCATTGAATGGAGTCATTCAAGTGTTAATACAAATGTACAATTTTTGAGTGCCATCATGAATCCTCCAACTTGAATATTGATAGGATCCTTGATACATTTTGTGGTGAATACCTTGATGCACTTTCCCATTAACTCTATCCCTATCAACAAATATCCATTCCAATGGACTCTTGACCTTGGAGAAAGACCCTTCCAAAATCTTCTTAGGCCCTTTAACCTCCTCTTGATGGGAAAAKGAGAGAGTGSAACTACGTGAATCCCCTCCCAATGGTAGATCAATAGGGTATTTGCTCTTATATTTCCTCGAAAATTCTTGATAAGAGTCAATTACTTTTGGATTTGACTTGGAGCYAGGGTTATTCAACATTGGAATCAAAGAGCTTGGGGGTGAAAGTGAATTTAGCTCCATGACATTTTTTAGATCAGGGAAATGCTTTTGCAAGTAAAATATTTCATCCTCTCATAGATCATCTAGTGGATTGGAGGGATAATCTACCAACTCTTCATCTTCAATGGATTTTGTTTGTAAACATTCCCAAAATATTGAACCCTAACCTCCTCCCTAAGAGCTTAGAGTATGTAAATGTCGTACTATTTTTTCTATACTAGAATTCCTTTTTTAGAACTTGATGAAGTTAAATGGTAGTCTTGATGTTTTCACCTTGTGTGCGTGCACGTGCACGTGATGCACATGCACGTGCATGTGATGCGCGTGCACACACACATGGGCGTGTGCACATACACACACACACACACACACACACACACACACTTTTTCTCTCTCTCACACACACATAACCCATTGGATTAGCTCAATTAGGTTGAATTGACTAGTTTTAAGGCATAGATTGTTGAGAGGTCATGGATTCAAGTCCGATAATGTCCCTTTGGGTTATGAGTACATGTACTCCAACGACATTTACCTATGTGTCATTCACGAAATGTGAGGGCGTGCCTCTAGGGTTTCCCCAAAGACATTTTCCATGGGATACATACATACATACACACATACACAATTAGCTTCATAGTGAAAGTATGTGTTGGATAAGACAAAAACACACTTGGGCATGAAAGAATCTGTAAAATTTATGAAACTAATAAATTAGAGAATGAAAAACACTTTTTTGAATGCACAACCTACAAAGACATTAAATCTAAGTTTCTAAACACTTGTAATAAAAACAAACTCTATAATTTATTAACCCATAAAAATAAAAGARAATTATGAAATGACATTTCCAAATTATTCAATCATAAAAACAACATAATAAATCTACATAATTAATTTTATAGATTCGATAAAGTAAAGTTGGTATTAATKTACAATCATCATCATCATCATAAARATTGAATATTTATAATACTTTRTACTAAGCACTAAATAAACTATGAGCAATAATAATTATCATCATAAAAATTGAATATTTATAATACTTGATAATAATCACCATAAAAACTATCTATTTGTATCTCTTTATATATAATATAGRAAAWAATATAAATATCTATATTCTAATTTGAAAAGATATTTATTATTTTTTACAAACATATTAATTGTTATTATTAATTGACTTATTTTTATTTATTTATTTTTAAAATACTGTATAATAAAAAATAATATTAATATTAAAAGTAACCAAAAATACTTTACTAAAATTTTAAAAGTTGCAATGAACCTATAAACAAGCTTCATGCATTTCCAAATAAAATTAAATGTAATTAGCTAATATAAAATAACGTAAATATATGAAAAAAATAATATTAAAATTAAAGCATTTCCAAATAAAATTAAATGTAATTAGCTAATATAAAATAACGTAAATATATGAAAAAAATAATATTAAAATTAAAATAAAATGTAATCAGCTAAAATAAAATAATGTAAATATATGAAAAAAATAATATTAAAATTAAAAGTAACCAAAAATACTTTACTAAAATTTTAAAAGTTACAATGAACCTCATAGACAAGCTTCATGCATTTCCAAATAGAATAGAATGTAATTTCCCTTTTTTTTATGAATAGAAAAGGGAAATTCCTATTAAAACTTTTCAAATACAAAAGAGCACAAATCAACAGTCTTCCAACTGTTTCGTCGAGTTAGCGGAAACTGGGATAGATGGCAGACTATGATGTCCAAGTCAAAATTGGTGGTCCGCCATCTACCTTGCCAAAAGGAAACCAGGACAGGTGACAGACTTAAGTCTTTACACCATTGTTCAAAGCATCCATGAAAATGAAACTGGAAGTAAAATTAGACATTGAACTGGAAATTAAACAAGCATCTAAGCAGGAAATCGGAACTACGTTGTAGTAGTGCAAGGAACCCGACTAAGCTCCAATCCATAGAATTACGCGTTAGTGTCAGAGGTTGCATCGTTGGGGTCACCGCTGAGAGGCTCATTCCGATTCTGCAGCACAAAAGGCCTTGCACACGTCAGGCATTTTTGGCCGGCTGATGCTTTTGAGTATGCCTCATATAACATGTTGATGCTTTGGTGCATGAGTATGTCGCAGTGGATCAAATCCACCATCTGGCTTCGAAGCTCGAACACTAGCGCCAGCCGCTCCGGGTGGAAGAATGGCGGGGGGTCTTGCCATGGTTCTGAGATTGTCGTGATAGGTGGTGGCGCTAGGATTGGGCCACCCGCCCCCGCCAAACCACTGACAGCCTCACCTGAAGCCTACTATGCTCCATCCTTGTCTTTCGTCATCCCGAATTCCTCCTTTGTCTCGAGCTCCTCGACCTCCTCTGTTGCGCTTGAGAATTTGAAATCACCTAGAAGCGTGGCATCCTGGGGGTCAAGGTGGAGGAATTCCTCCTCCACAATGCAAGTGTAAGCCTCCTTTACCTCCCGCACAGGCCTGTCGATGTCTGGTACATTAGCACCCACTGTAAATTGGTCGGGGGGCAGCTAATTATCTGACACGGTGAAGAGGAGGGATTCCGGAGGGAACAAAATTGGTTCCTTCGGGATCACTTCCCCACATACACCATTGGAGGTTTCCTAAACTTCTCTCTACACTGAGTGCGGGCTATGGAGAGTGCCCACTCTAATTGTTTCCTCCTCCTCTGTCGTGCGGCGAAGCTATGCCAAGCTGGACCACGACACGGCTTGCCTCTTTCCCTCGGCATGGAGGAGTAATGGAGGGTGCTAAAGCTTAATGTGAGCATGCTGGAAATCCTCTTGTGTCTGCACCAGAACTCGGAGCTGCCGGCCTGGTGCGAGGCTAAGGTGAAATGGCCCGAATCACCACTTTGCTGGATAAGAACATAGAGGAGTGACATGACTATAGCCACCAACGTCTCCCATTCACTGAATCCCATGGACTTCATTTTGCTCGTGCGAGGGAGTATTCCTTCACCTCTTGACGAGAAGTAATGGATATCTCCCATTTAATATTGAGGGGAGGGGAGCCAACCTGCCATATTAATGGTGGGGCTCTGGCTTGTGTGACGTGGCCACTGTGTGCTTCGTGGAACCTCATCCAGGGGAAAAATTGAAGGACATGTGGGTGGACTTTGATCCACTTATGTGTGCATGGGTCACGATATCATTTAATATAATATCTTTGGGTGCAACCACAGGTTCGACCACACCTCAAGGTGCCCCCATGGCTTCAGGTTAGGCCCTCACAGGAATTGAACCTTGCCCAACAATGAAAAACTCCTCGCTTTCCACCATTGGATCCAACCCCTTTGGGCTATCTTCGTCCTTGTTAGTCTTGCAACCAACGATGCATTTTATTATTAAAAATATTCAAAGTTTTACATTTACAGGAACTCCAACATTTTTAACTTTATAGGCACTTTGACCTTTCATGAATAAAAAAAAATACATTATTAATCTAGGGATTCAAAACCATGGTATTACAAGTATGACGTTTCCTTGGATCCCTTAATAGGGCTATGCCCCATTGTCTCATCACTATTACAATCTTCGGGAGGGTTGCAAGCCGCAAATTGTTGAATAAGATTCACCTAGTTAGGCCTTATGACTCCTCTAACTGAAGGATCAAGGTCTGAGGAAGTAGAATAGAGAGTACTAGAAGCCCGAATAAAGAAATGAATGGCCTTACCAAAATCCAAGCCATGAAATGGTGGAACTATTTCATTGAATGGAGTCATTCAAGTGTTAATACAAATGTACAATTTATGAGTTCCATCATGAATCCTCCAACTTGAATATTGATAGGATCCTTGATAGGTTTTGTGGTGAAAACCTTGATGCACAATCCCATGAACTTTATCCCTATCAACAAATATCCATTCCAATGGACTCTTGACCTTGGAGCAAGAACCTTCCAAAATCTTCTTAGGCCCTTTAACCTCCTCTTGATGGCAAAAAGAGAGAGTGGAACTACGTGAATCCCCTCCCAATGGTAGATCAATAGGGTATTTGCTCTTATATTTCCTCGAAAATTCTTGATAAGAGTCAATTACTTTTGGATTTGACTTGGAGCTAGGGTTATTCAACCTTGGAATCGAAGGGATTAGGGGTGAAAGTGAATTTAGCTCCATGACATTTTTTAGATCAGGGAAATGATTTTGCAAGTAAAATATTACATCCTCTCATAGATCATCTAGTGGATTGGAGGGATAATATACCAACTCTTTATCTTCAATGGATTTTGTTTGTAAGTATTCCCAAAATATTGAACCCTAACCTCCTCCCTAAGAGCTTAGAGTATGTAAATATCATACGATTGTTTCTACACTAG
>JASDQU010027886.1:7027-29449 GCA_032191745.1 Picea mariana | reverse complement strand
CCACTAATAACCACTATAATTTTGAACAAATAAAATAAATTTATTATGTTAATGATGATGATTAATGTTCATTAAGATCTAATTGGTTTATCTAACTTTAAGACCAATTAGATAAATAAATTTAATATGTTAAATTTTTATATATACATCTATAAAATTATATAATAATAGAAATTAAATAATGATACTTTTGTATCTCTCCATGAAAAATTAAAAGTAATACTAAATGGTATGAGATGTAAAATAAAATATTACAAAATAATAATATTAGATATAAAAATTAAACATAATACTAAATGATATAAGATGTAAAATAAAATATTACAAACTAACAATATAAAAATATTACACAATTTAAGTAATAAATTTAAATTTCGAAATAAAAAATTGAATTTGGAGATCATATTATATATTTACCTTAACTACAATAAATAAAATAATATTTAATATTCAAAACAAAATCATAAATAAAATAAAATTTACTGGTGTTATTTCTTACTTTAAGTACTATAACTATAATTTCACTATAAACATCATAATTTTGTATAATTTCACCATAACCATTATGATTTTGAACAAGTAAAATAACTTTAACATATTAATAATTCACATTTAAAATACTCATATATATTTTTCAAAAAAATATTGTATTTTTTTCACACTTTTAAATAGATTATTGTCTTTTTCCAACAACTCAAAAATCCATTATATAATTCTATGGTAATGATTAACTATGAGATGTAAAATAAAATATTACAAATTAATAATATTATATATATAAATTAAATATAATACTAAATGATATAAGATGTAAAATAAAATATTACAAACTAACAATATAATAATATTACACAATTTAATTAATAAATTTAAAATTTGAAATAAAAAATTGAATTTGAAAATCATATTATGATATTTACCTTTAACTACAATAAATAAAATAATATTTAATATTAAAGAAAAATCATAAATAAAATAAAATTTACCATTCAAAGAAAAATAATGTTATTTCTTAATTTAATTACTATAAATGTAATTTCACTATAAATATGATAATTTTGTAAAATTTCACCATAACCATCATGATTTTGAATAAGTAAAATAACTTTAACATATTAATAATTTACATTTAAAATACTCATATATATTTTTCAAAAAGATATTGTATTTCTTTTACACTTATAAAAAGGTTATTGTCTTTTTCCAACAACTCAAAAATTCGTTGTATAGATCTATGGTTACGATTAACTATCAATTTGTTTGTTTTTCACAAATTTCTTCATTCCACTTATTTTCCTTGCTCTTTTTTTGCATTATCTTTTTGTTTTTCCAATATGGGTTTGAATTCCATTCTGAGCAAGTCTATGGTTAGACTCATATTTTTGGGCAAGTATCAAACTCTCATAGATGAGGCCATAGCTTGCACCCTGTGTACCAAAATCATAGACAAATATTTTTTGTAGGTCCTTCACATCATATATCCTCTTCAACTTATGTTGGATTTCAGTCATTGAAAGGTTGGGCATTCCATGATGAACAATGTCTATCACAAATTACTTTATGCTAAAGTGATAATTGGTTATGAGTTTTCTATGAAATGATAAGAAAATAATGTTCATTAGAAGCTTTAGCAACAATTATTTTATAAAAAAAAAATAAAAAAATACTAAATTGTTGATAATAAATAAATTAAAAAAAAATAATACTAAAAAAAAAATAATAAAATATTTTTTTAGATATTATTATTATTTTTTATTACATTAAATAATAAAGAAATTATGGGTTGAAATTTATAAAGACAATAAAATAGAAAATAATTGCATTGCACATTACAATAAAACACATTAAATAAAGAAAAAAACAAAAACAATACCAACCACATAGACATGATAAAAAAACAAAACAATACCATCCACATATTCATGATAAATCTATTAACAATTTTAAGGGGGGTGACCCTCTTTAGGTAACTTTAAAAAATTTTCATATGCACAATCTAATGTCTAGTTGGGGGATGTATTGGGGGGTATGGCAAGGAACAAGATCCCTCCACCATTTGTAGCTGTGAGGCGTCCCAATTTCTCACTTCAACAAAGGCACATGTACCAAGATTCAGAGTTAGAGAACAATCATCACATGGTATCATAAATGTTCCCCTTACAAATGAGTCATAATTAGAAAAACAAAAACAAACATTATGAATCGAGTTAACACTTGAAAAAAATAGAAATAATTGAATTACTCTAATTTTAAACCATACATTTTAAATATTTTTAAGAAATAACTTGAATTATATTACATTTGGCCTAATGAAAATAATGTACATTACAAATTCTTTTGATATTCTGATATGCCACTTCCATGGGTAACAATAATGAACTAACTTTAATATTAAAACCAATATATTTTGTCTAACTTCATTTCACTAGTTTTTAATGATGTATTTTTTGTAGTTATACTAGAAGTTAACTTATATTATTATTACATTAATTAATATCAATTATGTTATATGAAAAGTGCACCCACTACGAAAAATTTTGAAGGACAACCATGAGTAAATATAGACTTTTATTTATTAATTGAACTATCTACACTTTCAATCTTGAAAAGAAAAACTAATAATACCCTAATAAAAGAAATCTTTATTATCCTTATAAGTTCATAAATTTAGAGATATTTCCTTAATCGTAGCTGAATTATTTGAGTTCATAAAAACTCAATATCCAACACACAACATGCATATGATGGTTGAAAACTATGAAAAATGAGATAAATTTATTAATAAATATTTTTGGCATTCAAACAAAAAAGATAAAACTTTATACGAAAAAAGTTTTTTTAGTTTAATAACATGATCTAATTATTAATACAATCAACATAATAAAATAGAAGTATGTATTAATTATTTTTAAATTAGTATTAAATATTAATATCAAATAAAATAAAATAAAATAAATATATATCTCTTTAATAAATAATGATTAGATTTACTTATAATAACCTCTTATGTTTTAATAGAAAAATATGACAACATAATCACCCAAGGTATAAAAATAGGCCTACTTTAATGTTCAAAGTGTTATTAAACATTAATAACACTAGATCTATGAAAGGGAATTTAAGATAGGCCTACGTTAATGTTCAAACTATTATTAAACATTAATAACGCCCAATCTATGAAATGGAACTTACTAAATCAATGAAGTCTGAAAGGGTGGCCAAAATCTCTACAAATTTCAATATTTTTTTATTTTTTTGTATTTGATCTTTATTTTTGTATTTTTTTTATTTGATTTAAACATATTATTATTTCAAGATAAAATACAATACTTGTTGAAATGTTACATGTATGTTATATTAGTTTATTAATTTAGCAAATCTATGTTACTATTTTTTTTTTTTTTAAATTAATCCACATTTATAAAATAATAATATTTTATCTATAAGCAAGTTTTTCAACAACCAAATTACCATAATTCTATTACATATAACTAATGGATTAGAATTATAAAATATTAAATTTAATTATCACTTACTTACATATTCATAGTTGCATTTCCATTTATTAATTCCTTCCTATCATTGTTTTTTTTTATGTTATTTTTTATTTTCATTTTCATTACATGGGTTATCATTGAAGAATATATTAAAGATAAAGAGTGGATAGGTTGATTCTAAATGGACACAATCTTAAATATAAAGGATGTGTAGGTTGACATTTTCATTACATATGTTATCATTGATTATTTGAAAGTTTGATCCTAATTGGATATATTATAATGCATTAGTAATTAGTTATGGGTTAATGTAAAATGTTTAATAAAATATTAAACTTTATTTAAAGTATTATATGAATTAAGAAGAGTTTTTCTCTTTCTCGATGTAAGATATATTATAATGCATTAATAATTAGTTATGGGTTAATGTAAAATGTTTAATAAAATATTAAATTTTATTTAAAGTATTATATGAATAAGGGAGAGTTTTTCTCTTTTCAGATTTACATGGACAAGTTTGATGGTTTTTATAAGAGATAATATATGCCAATAAAAAGTGAATTTTACACCATGTTTTAATTTCAGTGCTTCATTTTGTAAATCATGAAGAAAAAATTTACAAGAACCACAATGCTACGACCAAGAATAAATCATGAGCTATGTCAAATTACCTTGAACTGACTGAAATTGCAGGAAATCTGTTGAAAAGAAAATGCAAGTCGTTTGTCTCGTACAAACGCATCGATTTAAGACTATAAAACTTGCATCGCTCTATTCCTCTAAAAATTTTAAACTGAACTTACTGAAGTTAGAACTAGGCAATTTGGAACAATTTGCAGCAAAATGTATTTCTAGTCACCAATCAGCGAAGCTGCCGGCTAATAAACGAAAATTACAACTATTTTGAACAATTCTAAACAACCAGGTCTGCGAAATTACATTGAGTTGACGTAACGGGAAGGAAATATACTGAAAAGAAAATGTGAGTTGTTTATCTCGTAAAATCGCGCCGATTTGAGACCACAATACTCACAGCCCCCTCTTCATAAAAAAAATTAAACAAAAATGCTGACTGAACATAGTACTTGAAAAGATGGAACAATATGCCGCAAAATTGATTTCTAATCACAAACAATGGCAGATATCTAGACAATAGACAGAAAGAAAATCTGAAACTCGACCTAGGGTACAAAAACCTAGACGTGACCAGACGAGAAAAATAAAATGTTTGTGCCAATGAGCATATGAATTAAAGTGGAAATGAACTAAATACAAGAAAATGAATTCGGTGGGAGCACATTCTCCTTGCGAATGTCACAAAACCAATTCAAAACAATTGCATCTGAATCAACTTGATGGAAGATTACATGTATCCACATAAGCTTGATGGAAGATTCCCAGCGCATTTTGTAGAAAGACATAAGAAGATCTCGGTCAAAAAGAAGGATCACACCCAGGATAGATCCTGTCCAATAAAGAACAAGCTAAATGAATTTGGTTTTGGATATGTTGAGAACCAGTTGAACATTGTTGGTAGGTGGATAATTTAACTCACGAGTTGCGCTGGATTATTTCTCAAAAACCATCCATCCATTTGCATCACCATGAGAATCGATGGCATACGATCAAGGGGAATCCATGACATGGGTTTATGGAGGCTATGGTATATCCATTATCCATCCATCCACTACAGAATCTTAATGACTCTGCAACACGCTGGATATTGATCTTGAAAATCTATCAGTCTACTTCAAGAGTACAGAATGATCACCTCAAAAAAAATCCATCCATCTATATGCATCTAGCAGGTTGCCGAAAATATGGATGCAGAAAATCTATCGGTCTACACCAAGAGTACGGAATGATCACCTCGAAAACCATCCATCCATTTATCTGCATCTAGTAGGATGGATATTGATCACCATATCTATACAGGGAATGGCCTGCATGTTTTACATGATGTACAAGGAATGAAATGCGTCCAACACCTTATCTATACAACTAATGGCCCGGATGTTGTACATTTTGTACAAGGAATGAAAGGACTAAGGTGTTTTCTTGATGGATTCTCATTAAAATCCAACATCTACGACCTTGCTATAATTTAAAATTTGAAATTTGAAATTTAAACTAGGCGCCCTTCAGGGATGATTTTAAGGATGGAAATTTATTTTAAAATGTAGAAACCTTGGCGAATCTCACTAATCCTTCATATGCCAACTATAATTGATTGGCAATATTTTTGTAAAAATATTCAAATTTCTAAGGATTTTATATAGCTTTTATAAAATTTTGGCGATTTTAAGGTAAAATAATTTTATCCTATAGAATTTGGGCGAATCGTTTTAAAAAAAGCGAATCTCGTTTTTGGAAAAACCATGGAAAATTAGCCCATGAGTGAAATTTAGCCCCTAAAATCATCCCTAGCACCCTTCATTCGAAAGGAAAACCAAGGTTACCTCACGGGAATAGAAATAAAGAATGCTTTGCACTTCAGAGCTAGGAAGCACCCATGAGGAAAGTTCATCCTTCCATCTGGCATAGTGGGTTGCACTTCTGCAAGTCCTGGTTTGAGCGAAGGAAGGAGGTCCATGGATGTCTTCTTGTCAAAATTCAGGAGTTGTGGTTGCAACTAGTTAAGAATATCAGATGGTTCTTTGATAGGAATTCAGGGTATGAAAAATTGTGTAATGGAATATCAGAGGGTTCTTTGATAGGAATTCAGGGTATGGAAAATCACGTAATGACATTCATGGAGGTTTTTTGAGCTCCAAACTCTACTGGCCCTTCGAATCATAAATGAAGGCACCTTCGTTCCCTTGCCTCGACGCGAAGCCATGTGCGAGTGTTGGGTTTTTTATATGCAAGTGCAAGAGATGAGATCTGGAGCACGCTCTCAGAGCATCCCTAAGGCCTGCAACTCAACATTTCGAAGAAGCGCATAGAAAATCATTACAAGAAAGCATTTCCTTGACAGGAAGCCATCTTTAAGCACTAGTTTTTTTATATGAAAGTTCAAGAGATGTTCTCTAGAGCACGCTCTCAGAGAATCCATAAGGCATGTGTAACGTTTCCCCACCATAAACCCCATGGTCGAGCCAACATTACTACGCGGAAAAACACTACTGTAACATATTATGCATTCTTATGAAATACAATTGCTTAGTTACAGTTATACACAGTGTAATCACATTAATACCATTAGCATACATAATCCATGGCATTAACAATAATAAACGAATACAACGGAATATATGTAAACATTGCTAGAATCGCAGACATGCATATTTAATTGAAATTATACACATGTATATACTTATCTTTTAGACTAGATGTAATTCACCAACTGCGTGTAGGCCTCCCATGAACCTCCCAGCCTTATACTGCGTTGCTCATCACTCTCCGCAATAGGTCACCCCTGAGCTGGGACTAAGCTCCACCGAGTAGGGATTCCTAGCCTAGGCAGTGAATACATGATGACACATAGTCACACGAGAGGGATTCTCTCCTAGGAGCCACTTATGCCCACTGCCCACAGACTCTCATTCCCCACATGTCTATCCCACCCCAGGAGTATACACCTTCACTATCACCAAGACATTCCATCGGCTGGTAACCTCCCTTCCCTTGGGCTTCAGCAACAAACTGGACCGAAAGTCTCTGAGATCTGTGGCAGCTACAGAACTCCTTCCAGGAATTCTCACTTCCTCCACACACTCTCTCACCTAGAGAGAGTCGCTCATAGACTGGGTAACCTGCCTCTTCAACAACAATCACCTCCCTCACACTGGCCAACAAGCCGCATGCAGTCCAGCACTACGTGGCCACAACAGTCAATTAGGAAAATGGGTATGGAGACCTGAAATAGAATCGATCAATGCCAAATCATAGCGTGCATCTACAATTACAGGATGCATTAAGATTTCCAGCAAGCAACACAGGATGCACGGCTCAACAATTATGGAACATTCAGTTCTCCCAACCAGTAATAAGGAATATACTCACCTCTCTTGTTTCAGAGATGCGTAAGGTGTACAGAGGTTCAATCACAGAGGCCACACACATAGAGATGGAGGATGGAGGAATTGGATGGTCTAACCTCGGATTCAGGTGATGGTTAGATGAATGGCCCCCCCAACTCCTACGAAACAGTCGATGGAATGGAAAGAGAACCCCCCACACGGCTCATTTCCTAGGTTAAATCACATGTGCCTAGGTCGACACATGTCGCCCATGAAGCTGCATGCATCCCTCCCTAGGAACTTATGACAAAACATAAATTTCACATGGCTTTTGGGATAATATTAAAATATTATTCCCAAGGACTTAATCCCCTAAGCTTAGCCCCTAGCCTCCACACTTAGCCTCTCTTTCCAACCTTTCATCCCCCAATCCCTTACCTAGGTTTTGTGGAAGCTTAGTCCCCCATCACTCATTCATCGTGGTCAGTCCACACACAGAGATGTTTTGTATTAATGCTATGCATAATTACATGTACAAAAATCAGACTCCTGACCTTCAACACTTAGGCTTCCTGGCCTAATAACACATAAGCCCACTAGATTATATAACTTGGCTCACCAGCCTTATGAACTTGAATTACAGTTCATAAACAAGATTTATACTTTATAGACATGATTTACAACAAGGCTCGGCCTTGGGAACATTACAATCCCCTCCCCTTATTTTTGTACTACTCTCAGTGCAACTTTACACTGCATCTGCAAGCTTTTCAAAATTTTCAAAAAGATCCAGGTACTCTGCCCGCATAACATCTTCATGCTCCCATGTCACGTCCTCAGGACCGTACCAGGTCTGATGGACCTTTACAAGCCCTATGGATTTATTTCAGAGCTGTTTGTTTTTCCTGTCCAATATGCGCACATGATGCACTTGCAAGACACCTTCTTGCTCCACCTGGATCACATTCCAATCAATTACATGATTAGGATCAGGGATATACTTTTTAAGAAATGAAACATGAAACACATTATGTATAGTCATGGATGCAGGTAATTTAAGCATATATGCAACTAGCCCAATCCTTTCCAGGATTTCAAATGGCCCACAAAATCTGGCTGCCAATTTGGCGCAAATTCCCAACTTCAGGGAACTCCTGTTAACTTTAACTTTCAGGAAAACATGATCACCCACTTTGAACTCTCTGTGGGTTTTGTTCTTCTCAACATAAATTTTCTGCTTGTCCTAGGCAGCTTTCAAATTCTGCTTAATTTTTATCATTTGGTCCTCCATCTCCTTGAGCAACTCTGGCCCAACTACTGTTCTATTAGCTGGATTGTCTCAACTCACTGGAGTATTTCACTTTCTTCCATAAAGTGCTTCAAATGGGCTCATCTTCAATGATGCATGATACCCATTGTTGTAGGTGAATTCTACCAAGTGTAGGTAGTCTTCCCATCTTGATGGTTTGTCCATCACATACATTATCAGTATGTCTTCTATTACTTTGTTCACCCTCTTTGTCTTTCCATTAGACTCGGGATGATAAGTTGTACTAAAGTTCAGATTCGTTCTGAATCGTTTGAACAATCCTTTCCAGAAATTCAAGGTCAATTTCGAGTCTCTGTCAGACACAATTGTTTAAAAAATTTTGTGCAATCGTGCCACTTCCTTTATGAAAATATCAACAACATCTACTGTCTTGTGAGTAGTTTTCAGTGGAATAAAATGGGCAGCTTTTGTAATATTGTCCACCACCACCATGATCGAATCATGAAGCTTGGCTGTTTTGGACAATCCCGTAATAAAATTCATCGTTACTACTTCCCACTTTCACTCAGGAATGGATAAAGGTTGCAGCAACCTTGCTGGGTGCCTATGCTCAACTTTAAATTTCTTCCACTCCATACATCTGGTGATGTATTCAGTGATCTCTCTCTTCATACCCGGCCAAAAGTAATGGCTCTTGACTGTTGCTACTACTTTCTAATACCCAAGGTGCCCTGCATAAGTCACATTATGCATCTCCTGCAAAATCATTTGTTTCAAGCACTGGACATTGGGTACAAAAATTTTGTTCTTGTACAACAGTATTCCATCTGTTTCCAATTTATAAATTTCCATCTTTTGTTGCATCTTACCCTGTTGTAGCTTGGCTACCAATTCTTTGTATTGCAGATCTGCATTTGCAGCCTCCAGAATTTTGCTTTTAATATCAGTCTAATACATGCTAATGGTTGTAGCATGTAATTCAAGCACCCTCCTATTGAGTGCATCAACCACTTTATTCTCCTTTCCTCTGATATTCTTGATCTCAAATTCATACTCACACAGAAATTCCAGCCACCTACTTTGTCTACCGTTTAAGGTTGGCTGATCAAACAAATATTTCAGACCATTATGGTCTGTTCTGAATTCAAACCTCCTTCCCATGAGGTAATGCCTCCATTTCTTTAGAGCATGAGCTATGGCTGCCAACTCCAAGTCATCGGTTGCATAGTTTTTCTTGTGCTCTTTTAATTTTCTGGACTCATAATAGATTATGAATCCATTCTGACGGAGGACCCCTCCTAGTCCTTCTTTGCATGCATCAATGCATACTATGAAATCTGCATTTGGATCTCAATCCTCAGGATTAGAGCACTGGTCAACAACTGCTTCAATCGGTGGAAACTTTCCTCACATCCCTCTGTCCAGTGAAACTACTTCCCCTTTCTTTGGAAGGAAGTGATAGGGTGAGCTATCTTGGGAAGCCCTGCGATGAACCTGATGCAATCCCCCTACCTCAGTAGGGTTCACTAACCTCCTGATCTCTGGATTGATCTTCTTCTGAGCCGAAATGGCTCTTCAAGCTGCTGCTAGAACCCTTTGAACAAATCCACAAGTCCCTTTGTCCTCTAGCACAGGTCTTGAGAAAATCTGCGTGCGAGCGCCCCCTTTTTGGCGCTCTTCTTTGTTCTGAGCCAACACACACCTTGTCGTTGATTCATTTCCAACTAGACCCTTCTTATCTAGTGACCTCAGGCTATGACCCAAGGCGTAAACAACACACCTTTTGCATTTCAGGGTTTCAAGACTCCTGCATGTGAGCTCTCCCAGGCTCCTTGTCCTTCGAATCGCTGAACACCAAAATAGGGCCTAACTCCACAACTGGCTCTTCCCTTAATTCTCGACCATGCGACCACTACCCATGACAACAGTCCACTTTTCAGGATTTTGTAATTCACGATTTCGCGATTTCGGTTGCAAACGATTCTAGGTCCTTCGAACTCCCGAATACCAAAATGCCAAAAAGGGATTAACTAGATTTGGCTCCTCCCTCAGCCTCCGTCCATGCAACCATGCCCTGTGACCTAGGGCCAACTCCTTCGAGCGTGTCGCGATTTCTGGGTTCGTGAAGTTGCGATGTAACTCCAACCTCTCCTCCTTCTAATCCCTAAACTCCGAAATTTCCCTTGGATAATCAATGATCCAGATTCCTCTTGAACCGACGACCACGATCCAATTGGATCGACATCCTACAACCTTTCGAGATTTTCCCCGAACCTTGACCACTCGCCACGTGTCCTCCTTGATGAACGGTCCTGGTCCTTTCACAAATTCTCCTTTTGCGATTTTGGCCCGGTCTTCTCCTTGTTTCCCCAGTAGGAGGTGATAATCCACTAAGGTACCTCTGAATCTTGACAGATTCATCTTTGATGAATGCAACATACTTCAGTAATTCCAAAAACTTCCGTTCATACTCATCAATGGTCTGCTTGTCTAGCTTGAGTTCAAAGAACTCTTTCATCTTTCTATCATAATATCTTTTAGTTAAGTATTTCCTCTAGAAATACCTCTTGAATTATTTCCATGTGATGTCCCCTTCCCTGATGTGTTGCACCTACACAAGTTGATCCCACCACATGGATGCCTTTCCCTTCAATTGATACATGGAAATCCCGCCCTCTGCATGAGAGGAATAATTCTACAGTTGAAAGTATTTCTTCATACCAAGCAACCAAGTTTCAACATCTTCCTCCTTCTTATGTTCTCCATCAAACGTTGGAGGCTTGATCTTGTTCATTTACCCTTTCAATTCATCCATCCCATATCTCCTGTGCTTTCTGGTAGGAGATGGGCTTGAACTACTGTGTGCTTTATTATTGGAATGCTTTGGGGAGCAACGATGATGTCTGCTAACACTCCTTGATCTTCTTTTCATCTCAGGGGTCCTGTGACTCTCTATCTTACTTGAGTCACTCTCCTTTCCCAATTTCTTTTGTATTCTTTCCAGACTCTTCAACATCCTTAAGTTGAATTCATCCTGTTTATCCCTGACTTTCATGAGCGTTTGACTATTAGCTCAGCGAGCCTACGCATCTTTCTGCAATCTTTCAATGATTTTCATCATATGTCTGTCCTTATCCATCTCCTTTCCTTCCCCATTAGAGTTTGATCCTTCGACTCCCAAGTTGACATTCCTTCCTTCTCTTTCATTCTCTGAATTGGAGGCAATCCGCACCTCTTCCATTCTCTGCTCTCAACGACAACCCTATTTGGTTTTGGAACTTGCTAAGATTTTGCAAACACATGTGTAGACAACAGGGATTTGTCAGGTCATCATTCTTAGCAAATTCCACACATTCAAAACCATTCTGATTTAAGAAAATGCTTCAACTTCACAAATTTGTTGAGTTCTGCTCGGCTTTGTAATTTTTGGGTGATAGCTCCCTCTTTCTTAGCCCATACCCTCATAACCAAAGGTCATGACCAAATGCTAGACTACTAGGTGCTACTTGGGCTTTTGACCTTCGAAGAGTTTAAGGTACACACATCTATCTCCCGGAGTTTCAATTTACCGAATTCACGTGAATCGGGTGGATCCAAAGTCCATGTTTACCCAACATCCAATGGTTAAAAATCCGCTACAGTTCTTCCATCTTCGAAGATTTCAGGACTTAGGAAATTCGGGTTTCGTGGTTTCGGTAATTGGGAGTTCAAAATGCAGTGACCCAAACCATTTGTCACTCCATTCCTCGAACTCTGATACACGAGTTCTTGTATGAGATCCAACGATCCTCGATGATTTGGATCCAACGGTCCAGATCTTTTCAAAGTTTCATGAACCGAGAGTTCACGATGCAGCAACTCCAAATCTCGTGTCACTTCAATCCCCAAATTCTGATACACGAGTTCTTGTATGAGATCCAACGATCCTCGATGATTTGGATCCAACGGTCCAGATCTATTTGGAGTTTCATGAACCAGGAGTTCACAATGCAGCGACTCCAAATCTCTTGTCACTTCAATCCCATAATTCCGATACACAAGTTCTTGTACGAGATCCAACAATCCTCGATGATTTGGATCCAACAGTCTAGATCTTTTCTGAGTTTCTTGAACCGAGAGTTCATGATGCAGGGATCTAACGGCTCACGGGATTTCGACACATCTTCCTGGAAGCGCTCCACCGTCTGATTCTACCCTTGTTAATCTCTTTCATGATTCGGGACTTGGAGTGACCAAGAATTTGGCCTGCGCTCCAAGTTTATGATCCCTGAAATCACGAAATGATCCAACGGTTCAAACCAACCACGATCAATGACCCACATTTATTTTGGATCCTAGGGTGGCGAGTTTCTCCATCCACTAACCACCTTGCAACTTCTGGCTATCTTACGGTCCTCATGATTTCGCAAGTTCTCCATAGAGAATTTTGACCGTCCAACTCTACTTCTCAAGGACTTCTGGCCAATGAATTGGTACCCTCCTTCTGAACTTTCATCTACTTGATCCAATGGTCCTGATTCCCCATGATTTGACGACTCAGATCTCATCATCATTTCGCGTATCGGGATTTCGTGTGTTACAAAGTTGAAAGATTTTCCACCTTCATCCTCCCTATTCCTGAAATGTCGATTTCTTCCTAGACAATTAATGGTCCAGATCTCTCTTAGATTGACGGTTGTGATCCAATCGTGAATTCATGTTTCGTGAATTCTCACGAACTCACCCTTACACCATTTCAAGTCACGAGTCAGCGAAAGGTTGATCGCTCTCCACACATCCTTTCCGATAGACGATCTTGATGAATTTAGGATTTAACGTATCACGATTTCCATAGTCCTGTGCAGCTCCAAAGGGTTTTAAACCTTGTGCATGTTCTCCATATTTGATGGTTGTGAGGGTTCTCCTTTCCTCCCAAACAGATTCTATGGCTCCAACACTTTTGGTGTGGATTTCTCTCTCTCCTTGTGGCCATATACCACACCGGCTGTAGTTTTATGATACCGCTACACCTTCTAAGATTTGTAACACGGTCAAGTAGTCTGTTGACACTCAGAAACATTCTGAGGTATGAAATTAGTCCTCGAGAAACAATTTATTCTCAAAACCTCGATCCAAAGACCACTTATCTAGCCCATCTAGGCTCAGTGTTGAAACTAGGCTCTGATACCATACTGTAACGTTTCCCCACCATCAACCCCATGGTCGGGCCAACATTACTACATGGAAAAACACTACTGTAACATATTATGCATTCTTATGAAATACAATTGCTTAGTTACAGTTAAACATAGCGTAAGCACATTAATACCGTTAGCATACATAATCCACGACATTAACAATAATTCACGAATACAGCATAATACATGTAAACATTGCTAGAATCACAGACATGCATATTTAATTGAAATTATATGCATGTATATACTTATCTTTTAGACTGAATGTAATTCACCAACTGCGTGTAGACCTCCCATGAACCTCCCAACCTTAGACTGCATTTCTCATCACTCTCAGCAGTAGGTCACCCCTGAGCTGGGACTAAGCTCCACCGGGTAGGGATTCCTAGGCTAGGCAGGGAATATAAGAAGACACATAGTCACAGGAGAAGGATTCTCTCCCAGGAGCCACTTATGCCCACTTCCCACAGACTATCATTCCTCACGTCTGTCCCACCCTAGGATTATACACCTTCACTATCACCAAGACAGTCCATCGGCTGCTAACCTCCCTTCCCTTAGGCTTCAGCAACAGACTGGACCGGATGTCTCCGAGCTCTGTGGCAGCTAAAAGACTCCTTCTAGGAGTTCTCACTTCCTCCGTGCACTGTCTCACCTAGACAGAGTCACTCAGAGACTGGGTAACCTGCCTCTTCAACAACAATCACCTCCCTCACACTGGCCAACAAGCCACATGTAGTCCATCACTGCGTGGCCACAACAGTCAATTGGGAAAATGGGTATGGACACCCAAAACGGAATCGATCAGCGCTAAAGCATGGCATGGCTCTACAATGGATGCGTTAAGATTTCCGGCAAGCAAAACAAGATGCACAACTTAGCAATTATGGAACATTCAATTATCAATCAGCAATAAGGAACAAACTCACCTCTCTGGTTTTAGAGATGCATAAGGTGTACAGAGGTTCAATCATAGAGGCCAAACGCGTACAAATGGAGGATGGAGTAATTGGATGGTTGAACCCTGGATTCAAGTGATGGTTGGAGGAATGCCCCCCCCAACTCCTACGCAACAGTCGACGGAATGGAAAGAGAACCCCCCACACGGCTCATTTCCTGGGTTAAATCGCATACGCTTGGGTCGACACATGTCTCCCATGAAGCTCCATGCATCTCTCCCTAGGAACTTAGGACAAAACATAGATTTCACATGGCTTTTGGGATAATATTAAAATATTATTACCAAGGACATAAGCCCCTAGGCTCCACACTTAGCCTCTCTTTCCAACCTTCCAGCCCCCAATCCCTTACCCAGGTTTTGTGGAAGCTTAGTCCCCCATCACTCATTCATCGTGGTTGGTCCATACGCAGAGATGTTTTGTATTAATACTGTGCATAATTACATGTACAAAAATCAGGCTCCTGGCCTTCAACACTTTGGCTCCCTGGCCTAATAACACATAAGTCCACTAGCTTATATAACTTGGCTCACCAGCCTTATAAACTTGAATTACACTTCATAAACAAGCTTTATACTTCATAGACATGATTTACAACAGGACTAAGCCTTGGGGACATTACAGCAGACATTTCTAAGAAGAGCATAGTAAATCATTACAGGAAAGCATTGTTGCAGCTCAATGGCGTCGTTTCCCATGAAACCTTGGAAGGTAAAAGAATTTGCAGAGTCGAGGTCGCTTGGTATATACCTGGAAAGGTTGAAGAAATCACTGAAAAAATCGCTCTTCACTTGTTAATAAACCGCAACAGCTACCAGCGATATAAAGGGGTTATCTTACAAATGAACCCATATGCATCTTTGCAAGTTGGTGGGATTAACCTCAATTCAATTAGCTGCAAAGTCTCCAATATTTTCTGATACTAGAAGAGGCACGCCCATACTCAACATTTTCTGAATCATTTTCTGATACTAGAAGAAGCACGCCCATACTCAGTGTGAAATACCTACCATAACTCGAAAAGCAATGTCACTGCAGATATCTGTGGGTGTTGGGAACACATCTACTGGAAGCGTTAGCGTTCTTGAGCTCGTCTTCTTCTTGGGACATATGGTCTCACAGTTGTTCAAACATTGAACCCGCGCATCTTTAATTTTGTGAATGGCGTCCATATGTGCTAGTGCCTTTTTTGCATGCACCATTTTTGCCAAGTTGCAATAGGCAGCAGTGGCTTCCATATGTGCTACTGCCTTTTTTACACGCACTATTCTGCCAAGTTGCAATCACAACGCACATTCACAAATTTGTATTTGTTTAACAGCAGTAAATCGTTACATTATTGCATGGTTTATGATGATTCTTCAACTCGTTAGATTATTGCATGGTTTATGATGATTCTTCAATTGCATCGAGTAACTCCATATTTATAAACTCGGACATGCAAACTGGGCGTGGAGTTTATCTCTTTTAAATGTATATACATTTACAATAAAAATGTGCTAAATGTTTTTTATCTTGTCAAAACTTTCTTCATAAAAAAATTTGAAAATCTTAATTATTAATGCCATGGCTTCAGGTTTTCAAATTTTTTACAGTGATGAAAATATAAATGTAAAGAGATTAACAACAATGCATCTACTATGATAAATAGTAGTGATATAATTATCAAATGAGCTCCAATGATCCAGAAGAACAATAATGTAGTAATTAAAAGTATGTCTTGAGATAATAAATCTATTGTGTATAGTTGCTTTTCAGACATTTACCTCCTCTGAACAAAGATAGGTCTTAATCATTGAATTTAGGTTTTTCTGCCTTCAAGCTTCAATCAATCTTTAAAATTAATATGTTTAAATACTTTGTCAAAATTTTATTAATGTAGTTTAAATAGATTTATATTATAATTTTTTTTACTATTTAGTTTCATTATTATTATATACTATATCTTAGTCATTTTGTTAAAAACTGTTTTACAATATATTGAAAAACAAATATCTATATTATTCATTTTTTGGATTTTATATTTTATATTTATTAGTCTAAACATCAACACATACCTAAAAATTATTTATAATAGTAAAAACTTACGATAATTATATATAGTTAAGTTATTTTTTATATATAATGGGCATGCATTTAGTTGGGATATTATTTAATGATATGAATGGTATTCAACGATAAAAATGGTATAGATACCATAAACTTATAAATAGATATGGTAAACTTTAAAATAACACAAAGTCAAAGTAATTATTTGGAAACTTAAATATTAGAATATATTGCTCTTAATCTTAATGTATTTTAATACATTCTTATTATTTTTTACATGAAAAGTTTATAAGTTATAAATTAGTAGAAAAAGAAGTATATTTTTAAGATTAACATAAGTGTTTCACTCTTAAAAAAATGAAATTTTATTTCCATATTAATTTTCTAAATTTGATAATTAGCATTCACTATATTATTCAATGATTATTATAAATAAATATAAACATGATAAAACATAGGTTTTCATAAGCCTTTTAACTTAAACTTGGAATATTCCATACCTAATTATTTGAATTATTTTAATTCAAATTTTGAAAAGTAGAAGTTAATGTATGGAAAGAACTTTGGGGTATTTTCTATGGTATTTTCTATGCATAATAACATTTTTTTTAAATATAGCAAGTTATGAATTTCAATGTTGGGAATAATTGATAGAAACATAATAAAATTGGATTAATTGATTGGAACTTTCAAAATATGGAAGGTATCCTAAACACATCTAAGACCTTTACTTCAACAACAATTAATATTGAACTAATATAATAATTAATATTATAGATAATTTGAACTGAAAATATTAAAAAAAAATGCAGGCTACCCAACAAGTGGGTTATGTTTGAAAGGTAGGAGTATTTAATGCTCTATATAATGGGTGTTACTTTACATCCGAAAATGAACATCCAAATAATACTTAATACTCGTTTGTTTGGAATATGATTTTATCTCTATCCTTATGGTAGTGAAAAAATATAAAAATTATGTCTTAAAATGCCATGATTTAACTCACATGTTTCATGTTTTAAAGATGTCATACTTTTGTTTTAAATCTCTCTCTCACACATACACATACATATATAATATAACCATTTTAGATATATTTAAGTTGTAATATTAACTACCATTCCAACATATCTAAACAATAATGTTTTAGATTTTAGATTTGTTTGGGGTGATCTTCATGTTAGGGAAACATTTGTTCAAGTTTTCTCTTTCTTCAATGCATTTTATTTTAATGGAGAAAAACAATGATACTTTGAACCCGTTGTCAAATTTTGAATACTGCCCTTCAAGTTTAAGCATTATAAAGGAATACCACTTGCACATAATGTAATGACACATCATGAAAATGGAATTGTGTAAATTTATTTCAACCCATATATAGATTTATTACCACTCTTAAATTTTCTCATTCATTTATTTTGGATTGCTCTCCATCAACTTGATCCAAAGAAAAATGCTCTAGCATTGAGCTATAGGCCCAATTAATGGTAATTTTGTTTATATTTATATTTCTGGTATTATATAAAATTGTAATGAAGATGTAAATCCGAAAAACAAAAAGCATAGACAAATGTTGACTTACCTCATGAGATCGAAGGCACACATACCTTTATGTTGAATTGAAGAAGGATCAACTGATCATAATTTCTAGTCTTTCATAAAATCATTAAAAACAATAGATACATTTCTTCATCGATAAAGGTTACAACACTGAGTTACATCCTCAACTTGTCAGATTGCTTTTGTCATGCATTAAAAATTGACAATGGATGCTTGCATGAAGGAGAAATGGAAACAATTTCTAGATGTGTTCAACTAGAAAGGAAAGAGATATATGCTCGGCCCGGTTGCTTGTCGAGAAGTCTATTGAATATCCTATCAAATGTTTTATAAGATACCAATGATGTTCTCACTTTTTTGGCTTCTAGTACTAATCATGGTGGCGATGTTCCAGCAGTAAATGGTATTTGGGTTACTAGAACATGTGTTAGGAGGGAAAAACATTCTATGGCCAGGGTAAACCACAACAGACAGATATGAATGCAGAAATCAACTCTATCCCAAAAACATGGTATATAAACCAATATGCAAGTGAGATAAGAAAGATGCCTACCTTGTCCAGATGTTCGATGACATCCATTGTTGAGCACTTTGACAGAAAGATTTATACCTGCAACAAGTTCTCAAAAAAGAAGTAAATAAAATATACGATGATAATATAAAAGGTTAGCACATTAGATAGCATAATCCATTAATATGCATAACACATATGCCCATGGATAATAACTCATATATTATCAAGATATCAATTGGATGGGAAAGGAGTATTTTTATTAATAAATGATCAAAAGAAGTGAAAACATTACAGACTTCTGTGTCGGCACGGTTCGGAACCGAGAAACTAAGCTCCTTTCAGCAGGGCCTCCACCACTTCAATCCTCCACCAAAGGCAAGCTCATAGAAGGGAGACAATGAGGTTCTCCATCAATAAGGGAAGATATTGGGGGCTGAACATTGTGTTCACACTTAAAGTACAAAGGGATGCAGATTCAATATGAATTAATAATTTCTCTAGAGTAACTTTTCTCTCAAAGTTGAATTCTTTCTCCTCTTTTCCATAGATCTGAATTGGACCATTTATAGCCTTCAAATGCAATTGAAGGGCCGAGTCAAAATGTTTCTAGTATATGGAAGGAAAATGATTAGATATCTCCTATCATGACATGGAAACTCGACATTTAATTTTCATTTTTTGGAACAAATCCTGATGTACGCAGGTTGTAGTGGAGCATCCTATGTATACACATGTTGTATAGTAGGCAAGGTGCGTACATGTGAAAAAATATGTATTTTTAGCTATGGATTTATCAAACAGGGATGATAAGTCTGCATAGGGAAATGGAAAACGACCCTTTGTGCAAGATTGCATAGGGTGAGGAAAATCTTGCTATAACAGATGCCCCCTAATGTGTGAGGTCAGAGGTGTATCTGCGATGGACGAAATACATTATAAACAACCCAGAAGTGGAGTGATGGGGAACACACTGGATGAACTAGTTTCCCATTACATTATGTACTAACTTTGAATACATGGCTGCTAATAGAATTACACTGCAGATCCATGTGAAAGTATACCAAACAAGTGTCCATGGCCATATATAGGCAAATACAAATGTGGTTACCAGTCTCAAAACCAATCTGAAGATATTTGTATGCAATGGAGTCTGATATCGCATGATTACTGAAGTCATATAGGCACTGGTCTAATGAAAAGGAAGCAACAACTCAGGAAAGTTATGGCCACATAGTGATGTCTTCACATCTTCTACACAATCTGCCAAGGGTGCTAGTCTACATCATGTGAATAAAGGAGTTGAGGTCGAACACAAAGAGACATTGTTTGATTACCGATCATTGAGGTATATCGTTAACAAACACGAGACAAGCTACCGATAATGAAAGTAGGTATCAAGGCACCGAGTACATTCTTACAAGTGTGAATAAAGGAGATTGTGTCGAACACCTAAAGAATACATCGATGAGGAGAGATTGATGTATTCCCAACTGTCGATGGCGAGAGAACCTGCCACTAATGACTGCAATCCTCAAGGTACTCATAAGACTCTAGGTCTTGTTTCCATAATAGATGAGTTGAAGTCAATGGAAGGAGATCCGCTGAAAGAAGAGCATTAAGGCATCTCTCATTAGTTAGCATGAGGTACAAAGTAGGAGCTTCATGATTTGGTGTAAATCACACGAAGAACATGTTCACAAACCAATGATCTTGCGCATCTTTTGCGTGTGCCAAGTGCAAGCGGTACACGAAAAAAACCCTCTGAATAGAAGAAAATGATGAAAACTGATGACAAAGGCCAGGAAACCACCATTAAGACTAATGGAATCCAAGACATTGCAAAAATCCCAATGTGTGAATAGAGGTATTGTCATCGAGCACAAGGGAAACCACCCAGCCAATGACCAATAATGAAGTGTCGACTGTTGGGTTCAAGGTTACCTACCAATGATGAAAGTAGGGTCAGGGTACATGATAGAACTATAATATCATGTGATTCTGAGACAAACTGAGGGTAGGGCCAACATCTGAAGTCAAGATTTCTAAGGAGTGGCCGACATAGGTTGATAGACTTCCTTTGAAAAAGAGCATGATACATATGGGGGACTCTGACAGCATAGACCCAATGATGAAACCATGAGATGCAGAAGGCATCAATGAAAATATCGATATGGATAGGAAGAGTAACCAGTCGATAGAGAAGACTCTGTAATGAGATCATCTTCCTAAGGCCATCCTAAACCCAAAATTATGATGATTAATTGTTACAAGAGAAAAACTCTCTATGGCTAAGGGTAAACCACAACAGATAGGTATGACTACATAAATCAACTCAATTCCAACATATGATATATAAACTAATGTGCAATATAAGAAAGAGGCCTACCTTGATCGAACATTTGATGATGTTCCACCGTTGAGAACTTTGACCCAAAGCTTTATACCTGCAAGAATTTCTCAACAAACGAACATAGCAAGTACATAGAGATGATATAAAAGGGGTTAGCACATCAGATAGCATAATCCATTAATAAACATTACAAACACGCCCATGGATGATAATCATATATTTGCAAGATACCAATAGGATGGGAAATGAGTGTTTCTATTAATAATTGATTAGAAGAAGTGACAACATTATAGACTTCCATGTTGACATGGTTCGAAATCAATAAACCAAGTTCCTTCCAACTGGGTCTCCACCACTTCAATCCTCCACCAAAGGCAAGCTCATAGGAAAGAGGCAATGAGGTCATCTCAACAATAGGGAAAGAGCTTGGGGACTGAACACTATGTTCAGACTTGAGGGACAAAGGGATGTAGACTCAATATGAAGTAATTTCTCCAGAGTAACTTTTCTCTCAAAGTTGAATGATTTGTCCTCTTTTCCATAGCTCAAAATTATGCTCTTATGGCCTTCAGAATGCAACTGAAGGGTTGAGTCGAAATGTTTCTAGTATATGGAAGGCCAATGATCAGAGATCTTCTATCGTGACATGGAAACCCAGCCTCATTTTGTATTTTCTGGCACAAATCCTGATATACGTGTGTTGTAGTGGAGCAACAAGTGTATACGCATATTGTATAACTGATAGGGAGCGTATATGTGGAAAAATGTATATTTTTATCTCTAGATTCATCGAAAAGGGATGATAAGTCTACATAGGGAAATGGAAAAAATCCCTATGTGCAAGATAGCAATGGTGAGGCAAATCTTGATATAACATATGCCCCCTAATGTGTGATATCAAATGAGTATCTGTGATGGCCAAAATACATTATAAATAACCTAGAAGTGGAGTGGTAGAGAACCAGCCCGATGAACTCAATTGTGCATTATATTATGTACTGACTTTGCATACATGGCTTCTCAAGAATACAATGCATATCCATGTGGAAAATATACCAAACAAGTGTTCATGGCCATGAATAGG
>JASDQU010027884.1:11974-29313 GCA_032191745.1 Picea mariana | reverse complement strand
ATCATTTTTAGGTTTGATCATTAAGAGAACAAAATTCTTACTAGCATTAACTAACCTCTTCATTTGTCCCGCATTTATGATTGATAAATTCATCTTCTTAGTGTGGGCTCTAACAATGAACTCAATCCCATCTTTAAACAAATGATACTAATTCTCCTGACGATAGAAAATAGCTTTCCTATCATACAAATAAGGACTTCCCAACACAATACCACATATATCCAACGGAATCACATCAAGCTCTACCTCATCAACGAAATTAGCAGTTATAGCAAACCTAAGTTTACACTTCTTGGTTACTTGTAACTTAGCATTATCACATATCCATCCAAGAGGGTATGGCTTAGGATGTGGACTTGTTTCCAACTTAAGTTTCTTAACAGTCTCTTCAGAAATAAGGTTTGCTTGTGATCCAGAATCAAATAACGTATCTATCTTAGTATGTTTTGAAACAACCCTTATATGAANCATATCCAACCAAGAGGGTATGGCTTAGGATGTGGACTTGTTTCCAACTTAAGTTTCTTAACAGTCTCTTCAGAAATAAGGTTTGCCTGAGATCCAGTATCAAATAACGTGTCTATCTTAGTATGTTTTTAAACAACCCTTATATGAAAAAGTTCAATTCTCATTTTCTCTTGTTGAGTTACATTGACATTAGTATTACTTGAAGAGCTAGTACTTGCAACATAACCATTACCTTGGTAACCCATGGCTGTGATCTTCATCTCATCACCCGAATCCGAACCTAAATCTTGCTGAACAATCGCAACAGTTTTTGACTTCCCTTTGTTGTTGTTGCCAAACTTCTTGGGTCATTTTTCAGGATGAAGCTTCCAACAATGGCTTCATCATGGCCATCTTTTGAACAATGTTTACATGTGAACTTTTCTCCCTCTTTCTTCACAGCAGCATTCTTCTTGCCATTGCCCTTAAACTTCTTCTTTCCTTTGTCTCCATGGCTGAATGTCTTCTTGTTACCCTCATGAGTATCGTTCCTTCCCCTTGCTTCCAAATGAGTATCCAGTACACAAACTTCATCTAGATTCGAAGGATTAAACATGAGTATAGTATGTCTCAAATAACTATGTAAAGCACCAACATATTTGAGCAATGTTTCCTGAGAAGACAAATCAACTCCCAAAACCAAAGCTCTTCTCCTAAATTCTTGAGTAAAAATTTGTACATTATGTCCTTTAGCTTGTCTAAAATTTTGCCATTCCATGGTTGCCTTTTGTTTATATGCCAATGGATAAAACCGTTTTTTAATTGCTATAATGAAATCATTCCAAGAAAGAAAAAAATTTCCATGCTTTTTCATATCCTCCTGAGTCTTAGATTCCCACCAAATAAGTGTTGAACCATCTAATCTTAATGAAGCAAGCTGAATTTTGGTTTCATCATCTTGAATCTTTTGTATTCTACAATACACTTCAATTTGATGTATCCAATTATCTAACTTCTCAGCATTAACTTCTCCATTATATANTGTAAAGCACCAACATATTTGAGCAATGTTTCCTGAGAAGACAAATCAACTCCCAAAACCAAAGCTCTTCTCCTAAATTCTTGAGTAAAAATTTGTACATTATGTGCTTTAGCTTGTCTAAAATTTTACCATTCCATGGTTGCCTTTTGTTTATATGCCAATGGATAAAACCGTTTTTTAATTGCTATAATGAAATCATTCCAAGAAAGAAAAAAATTTCCATGCTTTTTCATATCCTCCTGAGTCTTAGATTCCCACCAAATAAGTGCTGAACCATCTAATCTTAATGAAGCAAGCTGAATTTTGGTTTCATCATCTTGAATCTTTTGTATTCTACAATACACTTCAATTTGATGTATCCAATTATCTAACTTCTCAGCATTAACTTCTCCATTATATATTGGCAATTCAAATTTTATATCAAGCTTTAATGAAGGAATTTGCAAAGGAGTTTTACCATGCCCCTTTGGAGAATTAGGAAGAGGTCTCGAACTGGTAGAAGAAGAAGAAGATGATGATGATGGAGGAGAGGGTGGTGGAGAAGCACCATTACCTCCATTTCCATCTGGAGTTTTGTCACCACCGCCTCCCTTATGCATTGAAGGGTTGGAGCCTTCACCCTGCGACAATATGTTCCTTTCCATCAAGATCTTCATCATCTCTCTCATCTCCATGACAGCCTTTCTGAGATCTTCATCTTCGGTAGGAACACGTTCATGGCTTTCTGCATGAGCCATGCTTGGTGAATGTCTCTCTGAAACTTGCGGTGAATGAATATGCTTCCTCCTTGTCGGATGTGAACTTGGCTCCACAATTTGACCTTCTCCTCTTGTGAGTTTCAACCTTGTGAGCATCAGAAACAAAACTTGCAAACAATCAAGTCTTCAAAAACCAGTGCTCTGATACCAACTTGATCTAAAAATTGAAGAAGACTTGAAAAAATTTGAAAATTATTGCAAGTAAATGTTATGTGTTTAAAGCAAATGGATCAGTTTGAAACACATAAATTAAAGGATTACTTATGCAAATTACACATAGACAACAGCATAATCATTGAACATAAGCACACAAACACAACAATTGATAAAGGAGTTCACCCCTCTCTTGGGCTACATCTCCTGGTCCAGCTTCCAATGGATCATTATTATTAATTTCTCAAAGTGCTCAAAAACATGTCTTACAATTCTTAAACTAACAAATTGACTGCTCCAATGGCTTCAGAGCGTTCCAAAACCCCTGTCTGGGCTCTTTCGGCACCTCAATCGGTCGAAAAATGAAGTAGTTAGGCCTCCTGGAAGTCTCCCTCTTCAAGCTTGTTGTCTCTACATCTACAAAATGCACCCTTGTCTTTTGAACCTGGCTCACATGCAATTTAAAGCATGAAAACCTAGAACCAAGCACAACCACGCCAACGATGCAAACCGTAGGATGATTAAGGGCGCGCCAGCCCCTAACTGCCTAGGCACCTGGGCGCATGGGTCATAGAACCGCACGCTAAAATAAATGGGGCTCCGTCCATATAACCGTTGGAACCATATTACAACTGTTGGAACCATATTACAACCATTGAAACCATATTACAAAATGCGAGCACGCCAATACATATACTCGTGGTCACATATATATGAAAAGCGCGCGACCAGGGGCTGGGCTAGGCCCGGCCCGGTCGCGGCCCAACTATACCAACAAGCGACTTTAAATTTAATACAAAACATATATATATCAAGGTATGAGCGGTAGCCCGATTGGTTATCGGATTTTGTGTAAGTCTTTTTGCAGTGGGGAGGTCCGGGGGTCGAACCCCATGGACTCCATTACATTTTACAAACATACAACCAACCAATTTCCGGGGTGCCCGGTGGCAGCCCGTGATTGGGCCATGTGGCACCCAACCATTGACCAGAAAACTGCCACGTGTCGACATCTGATTCGACAACTTTCAACCAACAAATGCTTGCCACGTCACTTCTGTGTGGTCGTACGGTCCTGCCACGTCAGACTGTACGGACTGTACAGACTTGTACAGTCAACATCATTTTTTTACCTGTTTGACTTGATGAACAGATCGCTATATCTCTCGCTCCTGACGTTCATTTGAGACAAAATGAGTTGCGTTGGGTTCGCAACGATGAGGCCTACGCTCTCATCTAGTTTGAAGTGATTCTGAGCACTTTGAATTTTTGAGCAAAATTTGATCCCCTGATCATTAGTACCATGTATCTCGAGTCATTGGTGCCACATCAACGTCGTACAATGAAATCGATTGGTGTCGAAGGTTTTTCATGGAAGGATATCAGTGAAAATACAAAGCAACTCGAAGCAATACTAAGTATAAAATTGAGGCTAACAACTTACAAGAAAATTTTGACAAAGAACACAATAGATACACACGTAAAGAGAAGAAACGATGCATTCAACTGCTACAACCAGAATCCTTTCGTCAAAGTTTCGAAAGTTTATATTTTATATTTCCATCAAGCTTAGGTTACATATAATAGACACTGTCTACTCCTTTGGCCAACCAACCTGGTTACATTAAGAACATGAAGATTGTCACAAAAAAGGGAAACTAGCAAAAATTTGTGTCACGTCTGAGAATACAAAACAAAGTTTGCCAATAATGCCTCTTCCGCGCGTGGATTTTCTCCCCAGTTGCTTCACGCTCCCTGAGGTGTTTTCATATTTTGTTCTTCCACTACCCTTTGTGCTTTGCGCAACTGCAAGATCATATCTTGCGCTTCCCGAAGCTGCCTCTTCATCCAGGTTACGTTCCCTTCACAACCTTGTTGTGCTAACACCTCAAGGGTATTTTCCGCCAACTTCTGTCGTAATTCTCTATTTTCCTGGTAGAGTTCAACAATGGCGATTTTTTCCTTCTCTAGATTTTGATTAGGCTCTTGAACGTTAGAACTCAAGGCATCTATCCTCCTCATTCTACCCCTGCTTCCCCGACTTGCAGTTTCGACAGTCTCTAGTCGGATAACGCGCATTAGTAACTCCTCAGAGACTGATCTTGTGCTCAAACCAATCTGTATTTGGTCTTCCACAACTTCCTTATTCTTCCCCGAACTTCCTCTCCTCCGCAGTATCTGGTTTTGAGGAAGAGTGGCTTCTGACCTGTTTCCTTCTAGAGTAACTTCTTCCATTTCGGCCTTCGCATGGGGAAATACCATCATTTCCACGTGAAGGTAGGAATATCCCTTTGAATCCTTGGGAACACCTGTTGCAAATAAGAACGATTCCCAGGAATTTTGGGTCGCAAGCCTAGCGCTTCGGATTCCTTGCAGGCCCTGTCTTGTGTTTTGAGGAGTTCCCATAGTGCGACAACGTATCTTCTCTACACGTGGGTGACTTGACAAGGGCCCAAAGAGAAGAATTTGATTAGAATAGAATCACAAGACGAATTACCAACAATGAATAAGCTCGATTGGTAAGTATAACACATGCAGAACATCTAGAATTTATAACAGAGAGGGCAGTGAGTTGAAACGTGCCAGGGAACACTGAATTCTTGGCGATGAGATGTTTTAAAGAATTTATGTGTTACATCCACATGACGGGTATGATTAGGGGTGTATGAAATGCAGCCAATAAGAGTTGCATAGGTTGTGTGGTACGACCACCTTGAATTGCTTTAATTCCTCAGCCTCCATGATGAGTTGATGATGGTTGATGCACTTGTTGATGTGACTTCTGTTTGAGCAACTTTCCTCAACTTGAGGCGATTAACGACTTCCCTTATGATAGGATCTGACCCTTTTGGAACATACTCATACTTTTGGCACTTTTTTGGCTCTAACATCCTTTATCGACCCCAAAGGCCAACCGACCATTGGCGTGACTTCAACTCTCATGTTTTCGTACCTGATCTTTCATGTTGCAGCATGCAGATGTAACCCACCCTAACTGGAGAAAAAATGACAGTGCTAATAGAAATGATGCAGTAATTTTGAAGGGTCGTAAAGATCACGTAAGTATCAAACAACCAATTTTAACCAACTTTACAGGAAAGACGCCTCCAACTATTGAACAAAATTATCTCAGCAACCTCGCCGAGAAATACGAAAGAAATTGGGTTAGAAAATTCAATAGGGTGGTGAAAGATATCAGACTCTCCAAAGTTGGCATGCCCGAATACTTCGTCAACTTGTGCGACATAGTCGAATCACACACCAAGAAAGATTCTTTGTGGGATGAAAGACTAGCAAAGGTGACCGACACAACGCTAGGTCAGGTGCAACAATTTATGGAACACCCGATCAGAGCTTGGGCTATGCTACTACAGTTAAGTACTAGACTGGTGAAGTATCGGGTGCATGCAATAGAGATCAAAGAAATTTATGCAGCCTTAATGGAACAACACAGGTTCCCATACGCTAACACTTGCGAGGAGTTATTCATCAGTTGGTAGGAGTATGAGAAGAGTCACCCTTTCAAAGTGATATCTTAAGATGACTATTAGAAAACTATTAGGATAAAATGCCATGTGGTGAGTTTTGTTTTGCCTAACTGCACTTTGGTCCTTATTTTTAGTTAATTTTATTTTATAAATAAGAACATCGATCAATTAGTCAAGGTTTGATGGTTTTTGCAAGAAACTGTCTTTTCTGTTTTGATAAGAACTATTTTGGAGCTACTCGTAATGGAGAAGTCCTTCTGGACCAAAGACAAGTGACATTTTCATCAAATGCATGTATGATTGGAAGTGGAGAAGAACTATTTCCTATCTTGTTTAATGAATAGATAATGTAACAAGTAAGAGCTATTGAATTTGTTGTTAAGTTATCTGATGCAATGTTTCACAATTCTTTTCTTTAATGATGAAGATCAATCGTTGTATTTTTATGTGATGGATGATTAGAGTAGGTGAATTAATTTACTTGCCGTTATCTATCGCATATGTATTTTCTTTCTAATAATTTAGTGTCTCAGACAGTAATTGGATGCTCACATGGTTAACGTATTAGTACTAGGCCTGTGGTATAAAATTGTCATCTGCATGCTTGAGTAGTGGGTTATCCCAAGCTCAGCCTCTTTTCCAGTAGTTAAACTTATTCTTGTTTTTTGTTACCTAGTTGGTTTATACCGACTTCCATCTCATAACGGTTCCACCTAAAAGAAAATACAAAAAAAAGATAAATTCCAATCCGAAGGAGAGGCCTTCTCAAGAAAATGTAAAGCCCATCGATTAATCGGTTGGATCACAAGATCTGGAGAAACATTCCACTATTAAACACTACAGAGTCTAATCGGGCCTCAATGGTAGGTTTGGTTCCTGCTATTGAATTTAAGGAATCTATGACCCATCAACATAATTGGTGCTAGAAGGAGGGCCTAAGAATGAATGGCTGAATACATGTTTCATGTAATATCTCAAACAACCTATAGATTCAGAACAACCCGCATGCATGGCTAGTCATTCCCACGACAACCCACACACATTGAGTACTCCCGAAATGAGTGACTCACACCATCATGAGGGAGAACAATTGTTCCCTGATATAACTTATGCTCTTCCTCACAAGGAATTAAATCAATTCAGAATAATCACAAGAGCATACACCCAACAGATCAATGTGCTATCTTTAGCTCCAATACTTCCTCGAAGACAAAAAATAAGAAGACTAGTGGTCGACACCTCCGACCAGGTTTTTGTGCATACAATAGAATACCTAATAGATTTCACAATCATCAAAATCAAACATCCTCTCAATTTGATCCCTGAAACGCTAGTCGACAACATCTCTGAACCATATGATTTTTCGGAATAGGAGGAGTTTAACTCAGAATCCGAAGATATGGAAGAAAACAATGACCATGAGGAAAAGGGAGGAAACCCACCTTAGACCAATCAACCTTGGTTGGCCAGAGATGCTTTGGCCATCGCAGGACGAGTACATAATCTTCCCTGACACACAGAAAAGTTACTTCCTAAGTTTGACCTCGAGACCTTGGGATTTCCTGAAGATCGTGTCAAGAAATGCATACTAGCAATCAGGGTTATGAACGTTCAACATGAAGATGTAGTATGTAGACTATTCACCTATATATTTGAGAATTCAGCTTCCACGTAGTATTTTAATCTACCTGTAGCATCTATAACTAGATGGATGAAGTTTCAGAAGGATTTTCTAGATAAATTCGCAGAGGAAACTACTATAGGAGCTTTGATGGATGAACTATTTTCCACCATTGTGAGTTTGAAAGAGAGGGTTAAATATTTCAATCAAAGATTCACGACTATCTTGAAAAAATTCTAGATTGGAGCTAAACCTACTCAAGATTTGCAAATCGAGGTATACGTTAATGCCCTCCCAGCTTCTATTTCAATGTTTCTGAAGAGGGATGCCAAACGGACCTTGGCTGAGAATTTTGAAGAAGCTGAAATGATTGAATTCCAAATGAAAGGATGTAAAGAAAATGAGGTCTCCTTAGTCAAGAAAGAAGCTCAACCCCCTCCCCGGAGAGGGTTATTTCTCACTAGACCCCCAGGGAAACAAGTAGAACAAGCTCCTGACAAGGGTAATGGTGACATAGAATACCTACAACGCATGGTTAAGAAGTTATCCAATGAAATCATAAACATGAAAATAAGCATCGGGGAGGGAAACCAAGGCCAAAGGCCCTATAACCCTTTCTTTAAAAGAAACTCGTCATTCAAGGCAATTGAACCTCCCCAAACAAACTTAAATATTGATCTAGGAAACATAACAACTGATTCTTTCTGTACTTATCACCAGGAAAATCACTCCAAAAGAGACTACCCTCAATGGGTGCATGCCATGAATTTGATGGCCAATCGGTTCCTGGACGAAGTCTCCCTGACCGAACAACCAAGCGGTTTAGTTATGAATGTTACTAATCAAGAAGAGGTTGAACCACCTGAAGATACAACCATGTTGATATGCAATCCTGACCTAATCATGCCTTCCAACGACTCGTTTAGGTCTCAAGAACCACCCGCAAAGGTCTCAGTTGTGAAAATGCGCAGCAAGGGTCCACCTGCCTTGAAAGGTCCTATTACTACCCAAGCATCAGGGAGAATCTCAACCCCCAATCACCCAAAAGAACCTTTTTCTCCCCGTAATAATCCTATAAGAATCCATACCTGATAATTGCCCAAACTTGATTACAACATAGTTGAAGATTTGAAGAATTTAAAGTCTAATATATCAGTTATGGACATATGTATAATCCCTCAACAAAAAGACTTTCTACTACAAGCTTTGAAATCAACAGAAAACCCTATGACAAGAAATGATCAAGAAATAAGTCTAACTCCCACAGATCTAGTGAATAAGCTAACGTTAAACGCCTGCTCAAAGGACAAGAAGGGAAGACCTTTTGTCCCACACTTCCTTTTAACGTTTGAAGTTTTCAATAGGAATCTCCATAACTATTTGGTCAATTCAGGAGCATCCTCTAACGCTATGCCTTTGTCTATCTGTAAAAAACTAAACACAGTTCCTCTCAAAAGTGATAAACATGTAATACAACTAGACATAACCCAGGTGAAGGTCATGGGAGAACTCAAATATGTAATGATCAAAATAGCCACGCATCCTAAGTTCGTACAAGTGATTGACATCATTATAGTAGACATCCCAAAATATTATGGATTATTGTTAAGCCGAGACTGGTCTGAAAAGTTAAACAGATACTTTAGTATAGACTGGGCACACCTTTGGCTACCATTAAAGTGGCATAAGAATATGACCAGGATTGATAGAGAAAGGTATCTGAAACATACTATCACTAATCTAGAAACCCTAAAAAAACCCTCATCGATAGATTTTCCTATGATTCCTACTTCAAGAACTTCTTCCCTCTTTCATATGATGTCCCTCTCACTCAGAATTCTGAAATGGTGTTTCACAAGGAATTGTTGATACCAAAAGAAGAAACTCTCTTCTGTCAAGAACTTGTACTAGAAATCACAAAACAGATAAGAAAGCCAGAAAATGGTAAGAAAGGGGAAACAAATAACCCACACTCACAAATTTGGACCATATACTTTGATGGATCTAAATCACAGGAAGGGTCAAGGTCGGGGTGCATCCTCATAGACCTAAAGGGTAAACTCCATATCCTATATTATAGACTGGAATTTGATTGCACCAACAACATCGCCGAGTATGAAGCACTAGTACAAGGATTAAATAAATCCATAGACTTAAATGTCAAAGAATTAAAGGTTTTCAGGGATTTTGAAATTATCGTTAGACAAGTAAGGAATACTATACATTGAAACTCCCCTCACCTAAAGAATTATCAATAGGAAGTGCATAGGTTAATAGAGTATTTTGAAGCTTTCAATATTATGGTGATCCCCAGAGCAAAGAATATACTCGATGATTCTCTGGCTACAGCTGCTTCAAGGTTGTCACCTCTAGAGGATTATGAAGCATCTCGGTTCACTGTGGAGTTACTCTACAAACCATCGGTGCTTAACAACATTTCTAATTGGAAGGTATTTGAAGGGGATGAACAAATCATAAACTTTATGACTAACCAAGATAATTTTAAGGAATTAGCTATTGACCAAGAAGTATTCCAAGAACAATAAATGGAAAATGACCTCCATATACATCAACTGATCGACAAGTCAAAGTATCACACGATACTGAAAGGGATAGCCAACTTAGAAAACCTTTTTGATTTGAAGGAACGATTTAAAGGATCCAAAAATGCGAAGACCGAGAGCTCCTGTTCCATTCATGAAACTATAAATCTCAGAACCTCGGAAAGGCCCAAAAATGTAAACCTTGGAAAGACTATATCTAAGGAGGAAAGGAAGGCCTATCTCAAATTGTTCAAACAATATCAAGATGTCTTTGCATGGTCCTACTAAGATCTAAAAATTTATGATACCTGTATCATTCAACACACTATCCCATTAAAACCTGAAGTGAAAACCTTTCAACAAAAGCTTTGAAAGTATCACCCTTCCCTGGAACCTCTCATGTGTCAGGAGTTGAGGAAAATTCTAGATGCCAAAATCATTTTTTAGGTTAGACATTCTGCATGGGTAGCTAATTTATTCCCGGTAAGGAAGAACTCTGGGGAGATTCCCTTATGCGTAGATTTTAGGAACCTCAACAGAGCTTCAGAGAAGGACAACTATCCAGTCCCATCGATGGAGCAACTCTTGCAGACCGTGTCCAACTCTAAAATTTTCTCTCTGTTGGACGGTTTCTCAGGTTACAACCAAGTTCTGGTTTTAGAGGAACACCATTTTAAAACTACCTTCCAAACTAATTGGGTAACTTTAGCTTACAACCGCATGCCCTTTGGTTAATCAATGCAGGGGAAACCTTCCAAAGGGCCATGGATGTAGATTTTCTAGGGCTAATCAACAAGTGTGTAGTAGTTTACTTGGACAACATGACTTTGTATTTAAAGAATAGAGAATATCACATCCAACACTTAACCCATATTTTTGAAGGGTGTAGGAAATACGGTATATCCTTAAATTCTAAGAAAACTATTTTCGGCATCGAGGAAGGTAAGTTACTAGGCCACATTATATCCCAGGCAGGCATTTGCATAGATCCATAAATATTTAAGGCTATATCTCAACTTCCATTACCTCACAACAAGAAATCTATGCAGTCATTTTTCGGGAAAATCAATTTCGTAAGGAAGTTCAGTCCCGATTTCACAGAAACTATCAAACCCTTACAAAAGATGATTCATAAGGACCTCGTATTGAGGAGTCTCAATTTCAAAAAGGACTTTTTCCTTTATATATTCACCTATGATCAATCGTTAGCTGCAGTTTTGACTCAGAAGGATGATGGAAACAACGAGGCTCCGATGTCTTTCATGAGCACTAACCTCCAAGGCGTCGAACTGAAATATCCTTCTATAGATAAGTAGGCTTATGTAGTCTACAAAGAAGTAAATCATTTCAGATCTTACATCCGTAAGAACCATACCAAAGTAATCATACCTCACCCCACGGTTTGATCCCTATTTACTCAACAAGAAATGGGTGAAAGAAGAGGAAACTGGATGGTGGTAATTCGGGAATTTGATATGGACATAAAAAATTCTAAGCTGGTCGAAGGACAAGGGTTATGCAAACTGGAGGTTGAAGCTCAAGACCAAGTAAATGAAGATCCTAGGTTGGAAAATGAAATGGAATTATGGTGTGGTGAAGCTTCATATCTTTCCCCAGGACAAGAGTCTTGGTATGAGAAATTCACTTATCTCCTACATCATGGGACTTGCCCAAAAGAACTAAACCTCAAGGAAAGGGGAGCCCTCATGTTAATGTCTACACAATATCACCTCATAAATTTGATACTTTTTTGAGTTAATTATGATGGGGTACTTTTGAGATTCCTCGAACGTGGAGATGTAGATAAAGTCCTGAAGGAACTCCATGATGGCCCTACAGGGGGGAATTTCGCAGGAGACACTACCGCTCATAAGATATTGAGAGTTGGTTATTATTGGCCCACTTTGTTTAAATATGCTCACACATATGCTAGGAACTGTAAAGTTTGTCAAATGAGTGCCGGTAGAGAAAAGAGAGAAACAGTCCCACTCCAACCGGTAACTACTTCTAGGCATTTTGAGAAATGGGGGTTAGATATCATAGGGAAAATTAAACCAACTTATTCAAAACAACATAAGTACATACTTACTACCACTGATTGTTTCATGAAATGGGCAGAGGCCATCCCTTTGACTCACGTAAATGACTAGGTGGTAATCCAATTCATAGAACAACAACTAATCACAAGGATTGGTGTCCCATTTGTTCTTGTTTTTTATAATGCATCTTACTTTTCTTCCACCTTATTGACAGAGTTTTCTCTAGACAAAGGAATCATAATTAGGTACTCTGCAAATTATTATCCACAGGGAAATGGGGTGGCAGAATCAACTAGTAAGAACCTGGTGAGAATATTGGAGAAAAAGGTTGCAGACAACCAAAGAAATTGGCATAATATACTTCATAACTCTTTATGGGCCGATAGGGTCACACCGAAAGAAGCTATAGGAAATTACCCATAATTTATGGTATACGGACGGGAAGCTATTCTCCCGAATGGGATTTATCTTCCATCTCTTCAACTTGCCCAAGATTCTAGAGCAGAGGCTTCATCAATTATACAACAAAGAATTGACACTCTCCTCATGCTAGAAGAAGAAAGGCAAAAATCCAAGCCTAAATTCATAGCTCACCAGTAGATAGTTAAAATATGTTTTGACAAGCATAAGGCTAAAGAGAAGAATTTTGAAGTAGAAGACTTAGTCCTAAAATGGGACAGAGAAAACGAGACTAAAGGCAAACATTCTAGTTTCAAAATCTATGGCTCAAACCTTTTCAGGTGGCTAAGAAGATTGGGGTAGGAACTTATTGTCTACGGAATCTGAGGGGGGAACCTGATGCCCTCCTACTAAATGGTCACGCCCTAAAGAAATATTTCTATTAAAAAATTGCTTTTGTCTTCATGATTTTGTTTCAGCTATGTTGATTTCAAAATGTTTTTTTTGTTTTCTTTTGGTTTTGTTTTAGCACTTTTGAATGTTGTGTTTAGCAAGACAATGGTTGGCCTCAAATCATGTGACATATTGAACTTTGTTTCTAACTCATCCCTCACATACAACACAAGAAGCATCGAAGAACCTGCAGTTGTTTCGAGGGTCTCTCTATCTAACTTGCGCAAATGAACAACTTTGGAGAAATGATAAAAGGATATGCTCAATGGCTTGGTGAGACCTTAAGGGAAATATGGTAAGCTGGAAAAGGAATACATGCACCTCAAAGACAGAGCTAGTAAGTTTCACCTTAACCATCTCAACTAGCAAAATAACAAACGTCATCCTCTCACACTCACTCAAGGCATTCTGCTGAAATAAAATTGACTTTATCAAATGAGTGGACAGTAGGAGAGGGCATTTATATATCTCTGTCAGGGCTATGGATTCTTACTAGCAGCGGAGCAAGGTCTATGATGTCAGGGTGACTCCGTCGGGGCTATGGACGCTCACTGGCAATGGAGTGACACCATAGAAAATGAGTAAGGGTAACTAAAGGCTCCATGCCAATGAATACTTTACTATACTTTTGTAAAAGAGGGCACGAGTCAGGGTTAGAGGAAATGAAGGTGGAATAAAGGTTAAAATCCCCACAGGCAGACCCGAAAGGATCAACTAGAGAACTCCAAATGCAAGGGGAAAAGAAGCTCTGATTTAAAACCAGTAACTTCTCCACCATATTTTGTATCAGCCGAGCATAAAGGAGGAATAGAGATTATTCTTTCTCCCAGTAAGTTTCCATTTGTTGAGCACTCAACACACCCTAAAAAGCTCGTGTCAAATTTTACTTTTTTGGTTACCACTTGATCTTTTGCACTGTCTAAATTCAACTTCAGTATGAAATTTTTCCTTTGATTATCATTTTGATTCTCATTAAGTCCTTAAAAGTTTGATTGAACATGTGAAAATCACCGTACATTAAACTACTAACATTTAATTAAAGAATCGACAGCCGAAACATTTACCCAACACGCTAAAATTCGTCATCATAAAGAATTAAAAACGAGAGAAAATCACTTGAGAGAACCGAGGTCACCGAGCATCAATCTTCGTCAACGTCAGCTAACGGAAGTTGTCTTTTGCAACAAACATCACGCAAGGATATCACCGATAACTGATTCCCTTCGGCGTCGGCAAAGGATGAAAAGGATAAGCGTTGAGTGAAGAAAGAAATGATATCGCCGATCGTCGACTTCTAAAACATTTTTGGTATCGGAGGTTTTCGAGGACGATAAATCACAAAGAAACTACATGATAGGTTTATTTCCAAAGGCTAATCCCTGATACCTTTTCAGCATCGATAGTCCCAAGTTCATCTTAAACCGCTTGACTTGGACAAAGTCCCAAGTCCAACCATTACTTGTGAGCTAAGTTCTCGGTCTTCAGTACCATGTATCCAGAGTCATTGGTGCCACGTCAGCGTCGTACGATGAAATTGATCGATGTCGAAGGTTTTTCGCGGAAGGATATCAATGAAAATACAAAGCAACTTGGAGAAATACCAAGTATAAAATTGAGGCTAACAACTTACAAGAAAATTTGGACAAAGAACACAGTAGATACACACATAAAGAGAAGAAACGATGCATTCAACTGCTACAACCAGAATCCTTTTGTCAAAGTTTTGAGACTTTATATATTAGATTTCCATCAAGATCAGGTTACATACAGTCGACACTATCTAATCTTTTGTCCAACCAACCTGGTTACATTAAGAACATGAATATTGTCACAAAAAAGGGAAACTAGAAAAAAATTGTGTCACGTCTGAGAATACAAAACAAAGTTCGCCAATCATGCCTCTTCTGCATGCAGACTTTCTCCCCGACTTCTTCGTGCTCCCTGAGGTGTTTTCATATTTTGTTCTTCCGATAGCCTTTGCACTTCGTGCAGCTACACGATCATATCTTGCGCTTCCTGAAGTTGCCTCTTCATCTAGGTTACGTTCCCTTCATGATTTGGTTGTGTTGACACCTCAAGAGTATTTGACGCCAACTACCATTGTAATTCTCTATTTTCCTGGTAGAGTTTAGCAATGGCGATTTGTGCCTGCTCCAGCTGCTGATTAGGCTCTTGAACGTTAGAATGTGAGGCATCTGTCCTCCTCATTCTTCCCCCACTTCCCAAACTTGTGGTTTTGATAGGCACTATCCAGATAACACGTATTAGTAACTACTCAGAGACTAATATTGCACTCGACCCAATCCAGATTTGGTCTTCCCCAACTTCCTTATTCTTCCTAGGCCTTCCTCTCCTCCACGATATCTATTGTTGAGGAAGCATGTCTTATGACCTGTGTCCTTCCAGTTTAACTTCTTCCATTTTGGCCTCTGCATGGGGAAATACCATCATTTTTGCACGAAGGTAGGAATATCCCTTTGAAGCCTTGGGAACACCTGCTGCAAATAAGAATGATTACTAGGAATTTTGGGGCTCAATCCTGGCACTTCGGCTACCTTGCAGGCCCTATCTTATGTTTTGAGAGTTCCCATAGTGAGACAACATATCTTCTCTGTGCGTGAATGACTTGATAAGGGCCCAAATCGAAGAATCTGATCAGACTAGACTCACGAGATGAATTACCAACAATGCATAAGCTTAGTTGGTAAGTAGAACACATGAAGAACATATAGAATTTATAACAGAGCGGGTAGTGAGTTGAAACGTGCCAGGGAACACTGAATTCCTGGTGACAAGATGTTTTAAATAATTTATGTGTTACATCTGCATGACGGGTATGATCTGGGGCCTGTGAGATGTAGCTGATAGGAGTTGCAGAGGGTGTGTGGTATGATCACCTCAATTTATTTTAATTCCCCAGCCTCCATGATGAGTTGATGATGGTTGATGCACTTGTTGATGCAGCTTTTGTTTAAGCAACTTGCCTCGACCTGAGGTGCTTAATGACTTCCCTTATGATAGGATTCAACCCTTTTGGAACATACTTGTACTTTCGACACATGTTTGGATCTGACATCCTTTCCTGACCCCAAAGGCCAACCGACCACTGGTCTGACTTCGACTCTCATGTTTTCCATACCTGATCTTTCATGCTGTGACGCGCAGATGTAACCCACCCTAACTGGAGAAAAAATGACGGTGCTAATAGAAATGGTGCAGGAAGTTTGAAGGGCCGCAAAGATCATGTAAGTATCAAACAACTAGGTTTAACAAGCTTTACAGGAAATATGCCTTTGATTATTGAGCTAAATTGGCTCAGTAACCTCACCGAGAAATCCAAAATAAATCGGGTCGAAAAATTCAACAGGGTGATGAAAGATATCAGACTCCCCTAAGTTGGCATGCTCGATGACTTTGTTGACTTGCGTGACATAGTCGAATCACACACCAAGCAAGATTCTTCGTGGGTCAAAAGACTAGCAAAGTTGACCGACACAATGCCAGGGTAGGTGAAACAATTTATGGAACGCCCAATCAGAGCTCGAGCTATGCTACTGTAGTTAAGTACTAGTCTAGTGAAGTATCAGGTGCATGCAGTAGATATCAGAGAAATTTATGCAGCCCCGATGGAAGAACACAGGTTCCCATATGCTAACACCTAGAAGGATTTTTTCATCAGTTGGTCGGAGTATGAGAAGAGTCACCCTTTCAAAGTGATATCTTAATATGATAATTAAAAAACTGTTAGGATAGAACACCACATGGCGAGTTTTGTTTTGCCTAACTGCACTTTAGCCATTATTTTTAGTTAATTTTATGTTATAAATAAGAACATCGACCGATTAGTCAAGGGTTGATGGTTTTTGCAAGAAACTCTCTTTTCTGGTTTGTTAAGAATTATTTTGGAGCTACCCATAATAGAGAAGTCCTTTTGGACCAGAGACAAGTGACGTTTTCATCAAATGAATGTATGATTGGACATGGAGAATAACTATTTCCTATCTTGTTTCATGAATAGATGGTGTAACAGGTAAGAGCTATTGAATATGTTGTTAAGTTATCTGATGCAATATTTCACAGTTCTTTTCTTTAATGATGAAGATCAATCATTGTGCTTTTATGTGATGGATGATTAGAGTAGGGGAATTATTTTACTGTCCATTACCTATCGCATATGTGTTTTCCTTCTGATAATTAAGTGTCTCATACAGTAATTGGATGCTCACATGGTTAACGTATTAGTACTAGGCCTATGGTATAAAATTGTCGTCTGTATGCTTGAGTAGCGGGTTATCCCAAGATCAGCCTCTTCTCTAGTAGTTAAACTTATCCCTGTTTTTTGTTACCTAGTTGGTTTATACTAGCTACCATCTCATATCGGTTCCACCTAAAAAAA
>JASDQU010027884.1:0-11809 GCA_032191745.1 Picea mariana | reverse complement strand
ATTCGACCGGATTGCAATATCTAGAGAACCATTCCACTATTAAATGTTGCAGAGTCTAATTGGGCCTTAGTGGTGGGTTTGGTTCCTGCTATTGAATTTAAGGGATCTAGGACCCATCAACAAGTATTTAGTCTCTTACCTAGCATGGCTATAGATAAATAATCTCTTCAGTTAGAGAGCTCGTGTACTCTAAAGGAATTGTTGAGTATTCTAAAGGCTTTTACAAAAGATAAAAGTCTAGGCCTGGATGGATGGACTGTGGAATTTTTTCTCCATTTCTTTGAGCTGATTGGGGATGATCTTTTAGGGATAGTAGAGGAATCTAGAAGAAAGGGACAAGTTATAAAAGAACTAAATTCCACATTTCTTTTTCTTATTCCGAAAGTGAATAAACCAACATATTTCGGTGATTTTCGACCTATTTCACTCTGTAATCTCTGTTACAAACTTATTTCAAAATTGTTGGCAAATAGACTAAGGCCTATTCTTTCTAAAGGCTTGTCGGAAGAGAAATTGGGTTTTCTTTAGGGTAGACAAATCCTAGATGTTGTTGGCATAGCACAGGAATGCCTCCATAGTATAAAAAAGAAGAATCAAAAGGCTATCATTCTTAAACTCGATCTTAAGAAGGCATACTATTTAATCAACTGGGATTTCCTAAGAATGATCCTGATAAAAACTGGTTTTGGTTTGAATGTTACAAACTGGATTATGAGTTTTGTCACATCAGTTTGTTATGCAGTCTTGGTCAGTGGGGAACCATCTGATTTTTTTCATAGAGCAAAGTACTTAGGCAAGGCTTCACATTGTCTCCTTTACTTTTTATCTTGGTGATGAAGGGACTGAGTATCATTCTTAAAAAGGAAAAGAAGCAGGGAAGCTTACTAGAGTTAAAGTTGCAAGGATCACTAATATATTAAATCTCCTTTTCATCGATGATGTTTTGATATTGTCTAGAGCTAGTGTTGTGGAATGGAAGGTGATAGATGGGTTACTGAAGACCTTATTAAATGCTTTTGGATTAGAGATAAATTTGGAAAAGTCTACTTTTCATGTGGCAGGCTTGGATGATACAGTTATGGAGCCTTTTAAAGAGATTTTTCCTTATAGTTTCATCTCCTTCGATGTAGGCTTTAAGCACCTGGGATTTTTTCTCAAGCCTACAAGCTACAAATCGAAGGATTGGTGTTGGATTATTAAAAATTTTGAAAGGAGAATTGATTCCTCGTGTAATCGATGTCTTACTCTAGGAGGAATATTGGTGTTGATAAAGGCAGTTATGGAGAATCAACCGGTGTACGGGATTTCCTTGGCCACAATACCTAATTCAGTTCTGGTAAAAATTCATCATCTTATTTTCTCCTTTTTATGGTTGGTTTGTAGTGAGAGGAATTGATTGCACCTTTGTAATTGGGAGACAATCGCTAGGTCGAAGAAGGCAGGAGGGTGGGGTCTGAGAAATCTCTCATTTTTCAATAAATCTTTAGCAGCCAAAACCTTGTGGAGAGGGCTGACCAAAGCGGGAATTTGGCACAAAGTCATTAAAGAAAAGTATTTACCTTATTTTCCGGTGTCAACTTGGTTTAGATCGGTCAATAGATCGCAGGGATCAACATCACTTGTATGGAAAAATATTTTAAAATCTTTACCACTTCTAGATCATTGGTTGTGCTAGGAACTAGGTAATGGAAATGTGATCCAGGTAGGGAGAGACTATATTATGGGAATGGGCCAACAATAATATTTATCATTTGAACTTGTTGAGGCATTGAAGTTACAGGGTGTCACTTTTCTCTACCAGGCACTAAATATTACAAGTACAGAACTTCTAAATTCTTACTGGAAAGAGGATTCTAAGCTTGGTCTTTACGGGGATATAGAAAAATAATGGGAATATTATCGGAGCACCCTCTTGTAGGTGTGCATCCAGTTAAGCAATATTGATGACAAATTTATGTGGTTGAGAGGAGATGGGTCTGGGATTCCGTCAGTAAGTAATATTTATAAGGCTCTGGCAGAGATATTTTGGCATCATACAACGAAAGGTTGGAGCTACAAGCTATGGAAGTGGAACATTTCTCTTAAAATAAAACTTTTTTTCTGGTTAGTCCTGAGAAACAAAGTCCTCACTTGGGAGAACCTGTTAGCTAAGGGTTGGGAAGGACCGATTTATTGCATCCTGTGCAGAAAGAATCTAGAGACTCAAAACAACTTGTTTATACATTGTTCGTCCACACGTAAAGTTTGGAACCTTCTCGTAGGGACCCTCAAGTCATGATTGTTTTGGGATGGGAGCACAGTCAATGAATCTATGACGACTTGGGTCAGAGAAAACCCAAAGTCGACTGAGATACCATCACTTTTTTTTTGGATCATATGTCTAGAGAGAAACATGATCATGTTCAATAATGAGATCATCTCTCCTCATGGGGTGACCTTAAAATCCATAGTCTCTTTCAATGTTTGTGTATTGTCTTACAAAAGCCCAAAACTTTACAGGTTCAAAATCCAACCTCGGCTTCAACAAAAAGTGGGGTGGTTTGATGGAGCGGTTACATCCAATGGATCTCATAGTGGATTGGGAGGCATTATCATATTAAATTATTCTACTTCCTATAAATGGACCTTCAACACTGGAGCTGGGACAAATAATAGAGTGGAGTTATTGGGGGTCTGGGATACTCTTTTCTTGGCCTTAAGATTACATATTACAGGTCTTCATATTATATGCGACTCTAAGCTTATTATAGATTGGGGTAATGGAAATGAGAACCTCCAGAGCTTGGCATTGGAGGGCTGGAAGGATCAAATTAAAAAGATGAGCACATTGTTTGAAAAGATCTATTTTAATCATGCCTACATAGATTTCGATAAGGAAGCGGATGTACTTTCAAAGAAGGTGCTTAAATATCATTTCTAGCAAGGATCGATTCTCTACACCCAGTGGGAAGATAACAAGCAAGGACCTTTTAGGTGCTTAAAAGTTTTCTAATCTTTGGAGGAATTAGTTATCTTAAGTTGAAGACAATTTCTTTTTCTGAAGATTAGTGGTGATGTTTTGAATTTAGGTTGGAATTCTGTCTAAAGACTTGGGATACTAGAGCTTTCAATTTTTCGAAAATCTGTAATTTCAACAATGAATTCGCTCAAAAGTGTTGTCATAGTTTTTGTGATGATAACTGAAAGAGGTCTATTAGATATGTAATCCTTTTATATTTACTAATATAAAGAGTAATTTTCTTGTTTGAAAAAAAAATATTCAAATGACATTACCATATCTTATTATGATGATGTTGTCCTCACAATCAAATACCATATGTTAGGATGATTATATACTTGTACTTAAATGCCAACCATATATTATTATGATGATGTTATCCAACCAAATGTTTTTAATTTTTGAAATACCAATTTTACAATTTTAAATATATATTATAAAAAATAAATCAATCGTATAAAAATTCCAAACAACTTCGTGAATATCTTTCTTAGTTCATTTTTAAAAGGATGATAAGGATTAACCATACATTAAAGTAAAGTAAGCACATTGTTTTGATATATGGTCATAGTGTTATTAGTCCCTGGCGAAGGCCAGGAATATAAAATTCAATCCATCGTTGACTGGATATTAGTTCTACCTTTGACTTAAGTTTTTTCCACATTTCCAATGTCAAAACATAGACTCATCTCAATAACATTTTTAGTATAATTAAAATAAATAAATAAACTTTATTTCCTTGCAATATGATTGGACTTCAACTTTCACCTCTTATTGCAGAGGTGGTGGCATAGTGAATTAACAACCTAGGGGTTGTCGTGGGGTGCATTAACACATACGCGTAGGATAAAGGCTAAACAAAATGAACCTTTGTTGGCAACCCTTTTCTGTGTTTGGACTCCCGTTGTCGATCATATATGAGCTCTGGTCGACTACCAATCCCATCTCCCAGAGGATACCCTTCCAACTGTCGGCAACAACCATGCTCGGGAAATGACAACCTCCATCAATTTACCACCTTCCCATACCATCCATACATCATCCATCAAATTTTAAATTTTGAATTTATTTAATGGCGTGCTTCATTTGAAATTTGTCCTGGGAGGGTGTGAAGGAGAATGGAAGGGAGTTTATTGACAGAATTCACTCCTGCCCCAATCTAGCCTCTGGGTTGTACTCTGTTGATTCACAGACTGCACTCCAAGTTGCGTCCCCACCCATCTCCTCGTCCAACTTGCAACCACTCCTTCCAAACGGTTTGCAGACATGCATGAACAACTTGCATAACTCTCTGAAGAAATGACACGTCAACATCCCCAGCCCCAACGCTTCTTCCGATCTGATCTGATTCTCTTCAGGGAAGGAGGTTCACTCTTATTTGTAGAAAACTTCTATCGGGGGAATACACTTTTGTGGATGGTGATAATTCCAAGCCTTCAAAAACAACCTTTTCTTCTAAGTCATTGAGTGCATTCTTGAGATAATCCTGCCATCAAATCCTGGTTAGAATTCTTTTCGAAGGAGTTTAGATAATCAAAGGAAATCTAGTGAAAATGGTCGCAAAGCATCCATAACTTCTCCAGTACAACATTACATATGGTATACAGTCACAAATCAATTTGTTTTTTAAGGAGCATTGGGTTGAATGATGCTGACATTGTAAAAGATTTAAAAAAACTACCTCAGATCTTGTCTTTGTCAATGGAGAAGAAATTGCACCCCAAATATTTTTATTTAGTCAAAGAACTTGAAAATGGATTTGATTCAGTGTGGCAGGCTCACACAATTCTTCAATATTACCAGGCATTTCAATGATTGTTACTAGGTGAATTGGCAGTGGCACTCACTGATTGGAAAAAGTTACAATTTTAAGGCCAATTTTTCCTATCGGCTCATGCAGGGTTTTGTAAAATATATTGGGCCTTTTGGCCTAACTTCCAAGCACATTACATGTTCATCAATTATTTACCAAGCCATGCATCACCAAAACACAACACACAGGGAAGTTCCCAAGCGATTAATCACTAATCCACGACCAAAGAGGAGCCCACAAGGGGCATATATCACTCAACACATTGATTAAGGGTGGAAAGGTCGATGTATGTAAATAACATAAGGCTCATTCACACCAAAAATGCAGAATAAACCCCATCAAATTAAATATAAAACACAACGCTTTCCAAAAAAAAATGACACTAGGTGTTGATACGAACATTCCAGGTGTTGGGTCAATTCTTCAAATGTCTAACTATTAAACAACAAATACTAAATGAAAATTATTATCACGAAATGCAAATAAGTAAATAGGGTGCACAAGTGTTGATGAAAACAATCAAATGTCTCCTTGATCGCCAACCTATAGAATGAGGAGGGAATTTTTAGATATGGAAAGTCTATTGATGGAGTGTGGATGAACAAGGCTTATTCTTTTCCATTTCAACTGCCTCTATAATTTTAGAGAAAGACGCATTGTTCATTGGTGTCTCATTCAAATGTTTCTGAACAAAAAATCATTGATAAGTGTTGGCACAAGGGCAGACCCAGGGTTCAACACTACAATAGTGCACCAAAAAAACCCTAACTACCATCCCTTTCAGCAACACCTATGAAGCAGATGAAGTCTCACCCGAGGTAGAGGCAGGGGTGGTTGCAGGACTCTAGTGTCTGCAACTTTAGCTGGGAAATAGATATGTGATTGTAATAGCTTAATAGGGTACTTAGCAGTTATAGTTCATCAATATCCAGTCTTAGTTTACAATGCAGTTAAACCCTAATTACAGAGCATTGCAGTATTTAACTAGATCTAATATATTCAAGCACTAAGCACATCCACATAGGCTAGATCTAGTATTCATCCATACTATTAAGTACATATCATTAACATATCTATCTACCATTCATCTATATCAAGGCACTAAGAAAGTTAACATATAAACACATCAATACATCGCAAAAATAAGAGAAACACAACATTACGTGGTTCACCCCCACCCTGGGGATATGTCCACCAACTCTTCATATTATTTATTAGATTCTTCAATCAGTTACATACACAGATCCAAAAAAACCCTACTCTGTAGAGAATAGGAGATCTGCGCACCTCACTAGATCCTCCTTCCCCAGGCTAGGTTACACCACTATGCCTCTTCTCAATTTATTATAATCGCTTGCACTGAGCTCTGCAAGCCTCATACAATATGCACAAAAGAAATCTCTACTCAACACTTAGCACTTTCTATCACATAGGTCAAACTTCAGCACTTAGTACACTAGCCTCTTCTTACATCGCCTAGCTACTTATTTATACATTACAAAATGGGCCTAAACATGGGTAAACCCATGGGCCAACATCCCCATACCCATTACATAATCCCTGAATCCCAAAAAGGGCCCTAAAAGGGGCCAAGATCCCACAATCTCTGCTTCATCTTGCACTCCACCTTCGACAGCTTATCGAAGTGCCAAAAATAGGTCAAACCTGACCAAGGATCCTCAAAACTTGGGCAAGGACCAATAGGCCCCCAACACTCATCTGTGACTCGTCCCAAGTCACTCTGATCTTGGTAGCTCAGTTTTAAAAGCATCAAGCTTAGCTCGAGCTTCTTCGACTTATTGTTGTGCCACGACCTCCTATTCAATGAAATCTTGTATGATTGATTTGTTGACAAGTCCCTCTAGGCATTGTTCAGTTGCAGTGACGACTTTCTCTAGTTGTGCTCATCGGCCTTCGATCTCTGTTAACAGTTGGTAAGCCTCATCCTATACAGGTTGGAGACTCTAATTCACTTCCATGACTTTTCTTTGAATGGTGTGGACCTGTTGCTGGGTAGTGCACTTCTCTTGGGATCTCTTCATCCTTTCAACAGTTAATAAGGGCTTCAACTGCGCCTATATTCTTTCTGCTTGATACTTTGACTCTTGGAGCTGTGACTCCAGTGTCTTCAGTTCTGGATTCTCAGTGAGTCACTCATACGTTTGGGCACTACGATCACTCAATTGCTTACATTCCATGGCGAGGCCCTTTATTCTTCCAACTGTGCTTCAGGCATTTTCTTCTCTTTGATCCCTCACATCTTGCAGAGTGTTGGGCACTGTGCAGATCTTTAAGTTTGATATTTGTTGTTGTAGTTGTTGGATAGCTTCTGCGAGCTTCTCTACTTGATGCATGACTCTGTCTTATGCCTGTGGTTCTAAGCCTGTCATAGAGTGAAGTGCTCTATTGACTGCTTCTTTCACTTCGAGTTGCTCTGCGAGCAATTGTTCCTTTTCTTGCTGAATTTGTGATTTCTCTTTTTCAAACTTCATTTGGAGAGAAACCTTCTCCTGCTCTACAAGTCGACATTTTTATACCAGTACTCCTTGTACTTTATTCAAGGCCTGGGTGGCTTGTTCTATTTCTTCTTGTGCTCAATGAAGGTGAGCTTCGGTTGCATCTACTAGTCGATGGAGTTGGGTTGGCTCATCTCCCAACTCTGGTTCTCCCAATGGTAGGGACACAATGGACACTACGCGACTGGGTTGAAGGGCCTGTTGTACCCCTCGAAGTTCGATCTCAATTCTGTCATACATTTCCTCCTTCTTGGCTTCTTGTTTCTCCATGATTTCCTATGAGGCATCATTTAGGGCTGCTATGATGAAGTCAAAATCATCAGTAGTGAGTACAGTCTACATCTTGGTCAAGGTGGCTCTAGATTTCTTCTGGGAAGAAGGTTTCAGGGGAGAAACCTTCCTCTTCTTCAGGGGATCAGTCTCATATCTAGGTAGTGTTACTTCACCTTGTTTCTGTTCAGCTTCTTTGCCATTTATCTCTTCTACTTTGTCATCACCCCCTCGGTCAGGTGATACTGAAGCAGTATTTCCTGAGGCATTGCTTAAGTCTTGGACCTCTTCGGTCTTCTTCCTTCTACTGGGTTTGGGTGTATCATGTTATTTGTGCGTGGTCTCTAGGATGTCAGGGTCAGACATCTCTGTAGGGTCTGCAGGAATAAGGAGGTCTATCGACCAGTCCTTAGTGATCTCTTCAAGGTCCTCTTCCATGAGATTGTAGTACAAATGAAGCTCCTCCTTATGCTTGTCTGCTCGCACTATAATGTAGATGAAGTGTTGATCTGTGTGGAACTTCATCAGGGGTTGAAACCTCTATAGGGTGTTTGGAGTCATGCAAGGTTCAGCTTCGATGGGTCTCTTCAGTTGGAGGTAATATGTGTGAAAAAAATGTTCGAATGCCATTTTTTTCTCATATCGCTCGAGTACCGGAGCGTGGTGAAATTTGCAGCAAGCGGATCGAATGGCTCGATGTCCAGGAAGGTCACACCTTCTATCATTTCCCAAGAAATAAATGCAATGAGGATCAGGAGCCAACTAAAATGGAATTCATTGCCCTGATCATGTGCTTCACGGTAGTCCATTTCAACTTTATTAACTAGGTACTTTGCCTAGTTCATCTGTAGACCTTCCACGCACTTCCCTACAAGATCAACAACAAAGCCTGTGACCTGCATGGGTCGGTTCTTTCATACTATCTTCCTTGCAATTAACTGACATGCTAGGTGCACTACGCCATTCTGGATGGAGGCTACCTTGTAGCCTCACATCCCCTTATCAACATCACCGTATGTATCCTTGATCTTCTATGCTAGTGCATGATCTATGGCTTTCCCTGGATAGAAGTCTTACGAATCAGGTCCTTGCATACTCAATCCTGTGATCCTATTGATTAGCGTCAGATCAACTATGATACGATGGTCTAGCCATAAGTAGTCGCCATGGTAACATGAAAGTAGTAGCTTGACACATGCATTAACTTCCTGGTGCCTTCTGAAATGTGGGATTTTCATTACATTCAGCAAGGTGGACTACACGAGGTTCATCGTCCACGGCTGGGGGATTATCTTCAAACTCTTCCCCTTCGTCTTGGTCATGTATTTGTACAGAGCGAGCATGCTATGGTTCTTGCGAATTCCGAGGTTGAAGTCATTGAAATTCAACGCTGCGATCTTGTCCTACTTTGCTCTTACTGTGCGTATCCCCTTTGGGAGGTACACAGTAACCATGGTGTACTCAAAATCTCTTGGCACACTATCGCGACTCACCGTGTCGGCTAGTAGTGGGATGTAATCAAGAAATATGGTCAAGATCATCTTTGCATTTTCTAGGTCATCTTTGTTCTTGGTTCTCTTCTCTGTTCTTGGTCGGGATGGCCCGGATCCGCGAGAAGTTGACAGGGAGGCTTGCACTCCTCTTATTGATGATGCTTGTACACCCACAGACATTACTCTTTTAGTCATGAGGTCAATGAGTACCTCCTTCACAGACTCTTTGATTGTGCTAATTTCTTTGGACATATGCACTTGTGGTTGAATCTCTTGGTTTTGAAGAGTAACTAGTCAATGCAATGGGACAGATGGTGATAGCATGATGATCACTGTGAGGAATCAACTAATCTGCAGGCTAAGATTCACGGTTAGTAAAAGTGTTCTCGGTGCAAGGTTCGATGGAATAAATAGATAATGAAGAAATGGATCTCTCCAACGAGCAAGAAACCTCCATTAACTCATTTATGTCCATTACGACGCAGTCCCAACAGTCTGATGGCGAGCTATCTGACCATAAATGCCTTTCTACCCATTCAGGGTGTCGCTCTAATGGTTATATTGTTCCCAACGGCTATATTTCTTCGATATGGTGAAGTGCCATGTGATGTTGTTCTGATATCCCGACGAAGTTCCTGTTTTGTAAATTTTCCCTTTGTGAAGTTCCGTCTGGAACCTTCTATAACTTTTCAATATTTTCTCTCTTCTTGTTGATCTTTCAAGCCTTATTTTCAGTGAGCTTCATCTCGTTATTCCTCTTTCCATTATGATTCTTATCTTCTTTTGGCATAGTCACTTTGTGTTGTTGATATTCTTTCCTAAGATTCAAGGGTAATACTTCTTCTCTTTCTGGGATAGGTACTTCAGTCTTCTGCAAATCTTCTTGTGTTCTTGAAAATTTGACATCCAAGTCTTTGGTTTTAAATAGCTTCAATCCGTTCTCCTGTTCTTCAATCAGCTGTGCAATCCTTCTAGTCATGAAATCTTTGAACTCTTGCTTCTTCTTCTCTAAGACTTCTTCTTCCTTCCTTCTAGCTTGATCTCTTTCGATCCAAGGTTTTCATAGTAACATAGCAAATGGGTCATTGTTTTTAGTAAATTTAACAACCTCAAAATCTTCCTCTGTCGAAGTTCCATGAGCACTCATAGATATCTGGGTAAGTATTCCACACAGGGTTATCATTTTTCCTCTGAATAATCCTATTTCTCCCAATGAAGAAATGATAACAAGCTCCCCTAAAAGTTCCCAAGTTCTTTTTGTCATGATATTCACCTGTGTTTCCTCATCCAGAACATAGTAAATTTTGAAGTCTCCTATTCTTGCTTCAATGCACTCTTTTTCTTTGAAGATCTCTGATAAGTTAATATGTTGGTGGTCTTTCAGGGTTTCTTTCATCTATAGAAATAATTTCTCTGATTCTTTCTGGGTTCTATCATAATCTCAGTTTTTGGATCTGCCTTAGGGTTTTCTTGGTTCATATTCATTCTTTCAACCTTAGCAATCATTCTAGAGAAATCCAATACTTCATGGTCCATAGCTCTACATCAAATACAACTAGATCTTTTTCTAGGGCATTCCTTAGCCAGATGTCCCGGTCTTCTGCAACTGTAACAAAGGGTTAATCCTCATTTTCTTTTAAATGATCCCCAACCTTTCCTATACTACACACTAGGATCATAGTATCTAACTTGCAAAAACATCTTTCTAGGATCCTGCATCCATTTTTTATACCAAACTTTCTTTCTATGCATAGGTATAACATATCTTTCACTATTCTTATCAGATCTACTCATATCAAATCTTCTTTCATCTATCAGCGCCCTATTTTTCAAGCTAGGACAAATTTTATCAAACATACCTAGATCCATACTTTAGAAACAAAATTTTCCACTAATCTTACTTTCAACAAAGCACAAAGCTTCCAAATCTAAAACTGTTCACTGTTCTTACCTTTATCAGAGCACAAACCATTCAGATCTTAACTCTTTTCTTCAAATCAAACTTTGTTTCTTAGCACGGAGATTCACAGATCAAGTAGAATACTGCGCACTAGAGCGACATATATACACACAGATCTTTCACAATTTCAGGTTAGATCTTCTCATAGAGCTTCTCTTTCCTTAGTTCCCAGCAATCACAGTTTCAGTCTCGACAATGGAACCATTTGTTGGAACAGGGGAAGACCCAGGGTTCAACGCTACAACAACACACCAACAAAACCCTAACTATCAGCCCTTTCGGCAACACCTGTGAAGCAGATGAAGTCTCACCTGAGGTAGAGGCAGGGGTGGGATCAGGACTCCAGTGTCAGCAACCTTGGCTGGGACATAGATCTGTTAGAAAAACTGGACCATGGAGAAATAAAATAAAACAAATGCAGAAACAAAAGATAGAAGATACACAATACAATAGAGAGACAGATTTACGTGGTTCACCCAGTGTGGGCTACGTCCACCAGAGAAATTGCCAGGTCCTTCCTTTATTATTATCCAGCAAGTGAAGGGATACAACCTACAACAAACCCATTGTATCTTCATCTTCTTTCTCCCACGGTCTCCTCTCTCAGAATACAATACTCACCATAATGCATAGCCGCAATACATTTCCCTCATAATAGAGGGTTTCCTTCTAGGGAAAAAAACCCTAACATAATTTCTATCATTAGATCTGCGACCTTATAATGAACGGTCCAGATTTACAATGAAATTACAATATATA
>JASDQU010027883.1:29447-41120 GCA_032191745.1 Picea mariana | reverse complement strand
AAGCCCTTTAAATATGAGGTATTGTGTGATGTCACCCCCATTGAATTTTGCGATGTTATTTTGGGACAACCTTATTTATGGAAACATCATGTTGTATATGATTCTAGGCCTCATAGTGTTATTATTAATTTGGATAGGAAATTATACATGATACCCAAGGTAGTCCCATCTACTGCCATTTCCTTGATCTCTGCCAAGTAATGCAGGAAGGTAATCTCTCTGATATGGAAGTTTGTCTTCTTCATGATTCACACTCAAAGTGAGTGGAAGGTTGCAACCAAATCCATGGCCTCCATGACATGTGTCTCCACACAGTAGAATCAAGTGGGTAAGGTCGTGGAATAATACAAATACATGTTCTCCTCACTCACTGGGGTACCTCTACACTATCAGGTCAAGAAATCAATAGATCTGACTCCCGATGCACTACTACCCAATGGGCTAGTCTATCACCACTGTTTATCAGAAAATGAGGAAATTAAGTGCCAGATCCAAGAGCTGCTTGAAAAGGGGCATATCCGACCAAGATCATCACCTTGTGGAATCCCAATCATGCTTATGCAGAAGAAATATGGTACTTGGAGACTTTGCATTGATTACCAAGACCAACTCAAGGGGGCCAAATACTTTAGTAATATTGATTTGAAGTCTGGCTACCACCAAGTCCCAATAGAGCAGACCTATGTATGGAAGACTTCCTTTAATTCCAAAGGTCTTTTTGAATGGATGGTCATGCCCTTTGGCTTGAAAAATTCCCCAACAAATTTCATGAGGATGATGGGCGATATCTTGCGGCATTTCACCAATTATTTTGTGGTGGTGTATCTAGATGACATCCTCATATTCAACAAGAGTTGGGCAGAATACTTGCATCATATTCAATAGGTTTTGCACACTCTGCGACAACACAAGCTATATGTAAATTTGGAAGAATGATCCTTTGGCTTGAATAGTGTCCAATACCTAGGATACATTGATGATGAGCATGGGGTGCATGTCGACCCAACCAAGATATGGGTCATCCATGACTAGCCAACCCCAACCACATTCATTGAGCTTGGGAGCTTCTTAGGCCTTTAAAATTTCCATCACAAGTTCATGTTGGGATTCTACCACATTGCATGGGCCCTTAGATCAGTGACTAGGGGTGGGGGAAAAGAAAAATTCGTGTGGGGCTAGTCAAAAAATAAATAATTCAATGATTTGAAACAACACTTGTTCTTAGCCCCGATGCTCTCATTACCTGACCTACAATATCTTTTTGAGATTGAGATAGATGCTTCAGACCATGCTGTGGGCACATTTATCACTCATCATTGACATCCCGTGTCCTATTATAGTGTGAAACTATTAGATATTGTCCATAAGTTCCCCACTTACAACAAAGAAATGTACTCTATTGTACAATCCTCCTGCCAGTGGATGATTTACATTCTCGGGAAGGAGACTTTCATCCACATTGATCATAAGCCTCTGTAGTTCATGCAAACACAAGGTAAATTGTCGAATGACTACCATCAGAAGACATGGAGCACTAACCATGTTTCTGACTACCTTAGTCGACCTCCAGTTGCAGCACTAACCATGGTGCTACACTCCTGTAGACATGAGACCTCCGGATGGACCCAATTATACAAGAGAGATCATGAATTTTCCACTACCTACCATATGCTAGGCACAAACACCGCTATCACTAATTTTCATCTTCAGGACGGGTTGTTGTGCCATCTAGGCTATCTCCGCATTCCATCAAGTGAGTGTGAAAAGATGATTTGGGAAGATCACTACAGTCGGGTGGTAGGACACTTCGGCGTAGAAATGACAGTGTCTATGTTGCAACAACATTTATATTGGCCAAAACTTTGACAGGATGTCGACAAGTATATCGGGTCCTGCACGACTTGCACCATTTCCAAACCAATGATTAAGAAACAAGGAATGTACACCCCTATTCCTACTCTCGATAGGCCCTGAGAATCTATCTTGATGAAAGACATGTTAGGCCTTCCTTCAACCAAGCAGGGAAATGAATATGTTTTCTTGGTTGTTGATTAATTTTCCAAGATGACAATTCTGGTCGCCTACAAGAAGAGCATCACAACGGAGGCCATGACCAAGCTGTTCTTCGAATGAGAGTGGGTACATTTTAGGATACCACAAACCATCATCTCATATCGAGACAATCAGTTCCTCAACAAATTTTGGTCGAGCCTATGGTCATGAATGGACACAAATCTCACTAAATCCATGGCTTTCCTCCCCCAAATGGATGGGAAAACCGAGGTCGTCAACAGGATGATCGTGCATATCTTGTGCATGTAAAATTCCAAGCATCCACGCACATGGGATGGGAGTTTTCCCTATGTTAAACACAATTACAATAGAGCCATACATAACTCAACTGGACACAACCCCTTTCATGTGGGGTTGGGATTTCAGCCATTGGGTCCCATGTATGTTGCACCACCCCTTGCGTCCACACAGGTATAATCGTCCCATGCGTAAACCAAATAAGAAAAATCCACCTGGTTCATTGAATGAATCCATCATTTCTGCCAACATGTTCATGATATTTTGTAGAAATCCAATGCCAAGTACTAGAAGTGCCATGATCAACACCGGGTGCCACACAAGTTTCAGGTGGGAGATAAAGTTTAGTTTCACTTGTAGAAAGAATGCCTTATAGGACCCCATCAGAAGCTTCTTCCACTCCACCATGGACCTTACATCATCAATAAGGATATGGGTGACAATGATTTTGAGCTCAACATTCCCCCCTTTTTTGGCTTGCACTTAGTGTTTAATTTGGACCTCCTTCGACCATACTTTCCACCCTTATTGGACACCTTAGAGATAACAGAACAATTAACACCGACATAGTGCAACCCTGAATGCATGGAACATGCATCCAATGATCGGATCATGGAAACATAGGTCAAGGACACTTACCAACAAAATCTTCAACTTTATCATGTTTTCAAAGCGGGGAAACTCCTGCACAAAGGAAAGTGTCTCACTCACCCGGGGATAAATTCAATAGAACTTATCTCATCTTATGGGGGAACTCCACACAATGGAGACAATTTCTTACTGAGGAGGGAGGATTGATCCAGGTGGGTATTGATGGCCACCTACTTATTCCAACTGGCTCACATACATCTTTCATCTTGGAAGTTACAATTTTCATCTTGGCATTTTTTTTTCTATCTTTTCAAGTCCTAAACTTTCGTGGTCGTTTTGAGGCCCTAAACAACATTTTTTTGGTTCGCCACAATCACACTATTTACAAAAGACGAGTGTGACAACATAAGGTGTACTCCTACGATAGACCTTTCCAATGGGATATCGTGTGCCTAAAATGGAGATCATATGCAAACATTACGACCCCGAGAAGTTAATGTACCAACTTACCCCATCGGGGCCCACATGAATTTTGGTGCTTCATCTCCCAGGGTTAGGTTTTTGGATGTATATGGTTTTCTATTTACTTCATGATGCTAAAAATTCTTGTAGGCCTCATTGTAATGTGCTTAGAATAATTTGCGTAGTCACCACATCTCTTCTCAAAGATTAGCTACCACCATTCGAGCAAGATCGTTTTCATTCTGCATTTTACAGTTTCAACATATTTCTTTATTGAATAGAATTTAAGTTCCATTGTATCTCTACTATTGTTCCCTGTATATCTACGTTAATTTTATAGATCTGTGTTTCATTTCATTTATATCATAAATCTGGATCAAAGACTTACTACAGAATGGTCGACTCAGGATAAAAATTCCCTTGAACAAAAGCATGACATGTTATGTGACTTAGGCAACATGAATATAAAATGGATACATTTGTGATACATGAGGTATCCACAAACGCTCCATATGGTTGGAATAATAACCAATCGGGGGAGATTGTTTTTAACAATGGGAAAGAGTCTCCTAAAGCCATACTAAACCCAAAATACTGAGACACTAACTCAAGATTGTGCTTTGTTCAAGGGTGACAAGACTGCTTCCAACAAAAGAGATAGATGCTTTCCCCCTCTTTTCTTTTTTTTGTTTTTATTTTTATCTTCTTCGTATTATTAAAGAATGAAAAATAATAAAAGAATGCTATAGTACAGTGGAGGAAACAAGTGTCACGGGAAAGAAAACTAGTTCCAAGGAACAAGGAACATACCTATTCTCAATGCAAGGAAACATATGCAGGATAAGGACACTCGGTGGATGTTTCCTCTAGGGTTAAGGTGTTGAGTCACAAAGGCATAAATTTCAAGGTTGGAAACTGATAGTAATGCATAAGCAATTGGTTCATTAAGAGCAAGTTGAATCTATCATTAGGCCTAAAAGTGCGAGCGATTAATAAACAATGCAATTACAACTCAACAAAGTTTGGAAGCCCTCGAAGATTCCTTAGAAAAAAAAATATTGAGAGGAAGTGATGAAGCTTCAATGCAAAGACATGGAGGGAATAAATAGGGCTTTCAAACCTATGGGGAAACTGTAGCATAGGTGTCAAAAATTCCAGTGAGGTACTAACTAGGAAACCCATGGGGAGGTAATCTCTACCATTCATGAGCGACACCTTTAGCAGTTGGAAAGGTACGATATCACTAATGAATGGGGTTGAACCTACGAAAAATATGTGTTTGGTATAGATAGATTCATTATGCAAGCGAGATGGGGCCTACACTATATGCCTATAAGGAATATACAATACCTGTTGAAGAGTCGAAAAAAATGTTGTGTTGAGCAATATGTAATGTGGGGAGTCCTGTAGGTAATATCCAGAACAAGATTGAGTAAGAAAAATGAAGTTCAAACACAATTTCATGGCGGGACTAAATAGGACTCCGAAGCCTAATAAAACTTGTAGCATGAGTGTTAGAATACAAAAGGGGTTCTAAACTAGGGTGCCCATGGAAGGAAGGATCTAGTATCAACGGGATGATGTTTTGAGAAGAAAGAAAGGGTTATGTCGCAATTTAATGGGATCGACCTTGGGTTAAGGAAACAATGGAAACTGTTAATGCAAATAGTGAAGGTCTGTGAGACCTATTCTAAATGCCAGTTATATGAAAACATCACCTTCCTAAGTCTTGAAAAAGACTCGTTCAATCGAAAAAAGGACCAAAAAGTACCCAAAATATAGCTCTATAACCTTTCATGGCAACCACAACACTACAATATAGCTCGACATTACTTCAATTTATGGAAAAATAAGAAACTATGGAAAGTGGGTTTTCAAAAAATTATATAAATAAGGTAATTTTTACCATATGAACTAAAATTAACCAAATTTGGAGAAACCCTTGTAGCTTCACTTGGAGATTGCAGGATATTGGAGCAACTAAAACACAAATCGTCTGGACCAAGTAAGTTCTCAAACCATTCCTTTCATTTTCATCCATTTAACTTTTAATTTTTATGAAAAATTGAGGGATAACCTCTCTTTTTCCTCACAACTATGCGCATCCATGGTTTGTCTCAAAGGGGCATGCAGATGTTCGCACCTGGTAGAAACACCAGTCACAGATATCCATGACTATTATAAAAAGAACCCAAGATATCCAAAATCCCTTTGAAAAAATAAAAGTTTAACTCTCTTTCTTATGGATTTTGAGCAGGATGTTTGTTCATTGGAGGGAATGTGAGCACAAGGAAGTTGATCATGCAGTATTTGATTACGATGATGCCAAAAAATCTCTCCAACAATATGTCATGTATATTTTTTTTCAAATTGGTGGAAGGAGAGCTTAAAAGAGATTACTAAATATCCCTATTGATTATTGGCATCCTTACGTGATCCAATCTTTTCATCGAAGTGACTTACAAAGAATTGTATTAAATGAGCATAAATTAAAGTGCACCATAAAGAAGGAAAATATCAAAAATGAAGAGACATAAGCATCAAATATGAACATAAAAACTTGATAACGGAGTTCATCTCTGGTGGACTACATCTTCGGGTCCTACTCTCAAATGGGTAGGCCTTTTTATTAACTCAAGAAAAGAATTTGGCAAAATACATAAGTATGCCTCACTCTGGAATTAAGCTGCAAAATCTTTGCTCAGATCAGAAAACAAAAAACACCATTGAATTCATGGCATCGAACTACCCAAAAATGACTGTCTCCACGTCTCAATCTGACTCTGTCACTCCCAGGCCCTTGAGAAATCTCATCTTGATTTTCTTGCATGCTCCCTCCAATTAATTCTCTGTACTGCGTCTCGAAAATCATGCCCAACCATACCATCGAGTGCCCTCCTCCCATCCATGGGAAGACTCAACATTTAAGTGAAATGTTGGGCAGACTAACCGATGGATTCTGTTGGTCCAATGCTTAGTGAATGATATTGTAAGGTGTTAGATAGAGGGAGGTCCTAGGGTCGAGATCAGGGGCCTCCCCTTTTGGAATCGTCGCCAAGTTTGGAGTGCTATTTATATTTTTCAGAGTTGTAGTTTGGCCTTCATATTTGGCGGGCCCCTTTTTTTATTTTTGAAAATTTGGTTTTGGGCCCTCATTGGGCATTTACCCACTGCCACATGGCATCCCATGACTAGGCCACATGGAAGCCAACCATTGGCCCACACCATACACTTGCACAGTCACCTACCACATCCTGTACGGTCTACCACATGGCTATATAGACTGCCATGTGGCACTTCCTCATTGTTCCATGAATTGACCCAAAAATGCCGAAAACGAGTGACACGTGGCATCCTCTAGTGCTACCATGTCACCATGTTGACGTTAGCATGACACATGTTTCCCTCTCTGTGTACCACATACACTGTACGAATGTTGACCTCATCCATACTGATGATGACACTAGCAGTACAGATGCTGATTCATCCCTACTGACTGGGCTAGGTTGACCAAAACTTTGACCACGAATATCTTTTGATCGGTAACTACGCTTGACGATACATTTACTTCATTGGAAATCTTGCGACACACTCTTCACGATGATGCTAATTTCACTGAGTTTTGAGGACTTTGAATTTTTTCCCTTTCTCTCTTTGTCGAGGCCATTTTGAGCTTCTTGAGTTGCTTCTGTGAATTCTGAGTTGTCCTTAGTCTTCTCTGGATCCTTTTTGGATCATGCCTTCCCACTGAGAGCATTTTGGACCACCAAAATATTTCATCAATCAATAGATAAGTGAGGGAAGAGTTCCCTCACCTTGTCCTTCTCAATCCACTTTGCCTTTCTTGGATGTGTGCCCTTTAAGCCTACTCAAAGATAATCAACATCACCCATGTATGAAGTCCTCGTCCTTCTGTTTAGGATGATATATTCCTTTAACTCATCCAAGTACTCAGGAGAAAACTCATCAACTGAAGGTATTGAAACTTCCTCACCCTGATCCATGATCATGGGAGGCTAAAAAAGTTTCAAGTTCTCCACATTTACAACTGAGTAGATCTGCATATAAGGTGGAAGATCTAGACTAAAAGCATTGGTACCACTTTTCTCCAAAATAGTGAAGGGTGCATAACGAATGGGCTTGAGTTTATTACCTTCATCCTTCAATCTGTCCTTGCTGATGTGAATCCATGCCTGGTCTCCAACCTAGAACTGATGATCAACCTTGTGTTTGTCATGACGAGCTTTATATTGTGCTTGACTTTTCTCCAACTGTTCCCTGACTTCTTGGTGTACCTATTGGATCCTATGGATGAACTTGCGGGCTCTGTCTTCATTTTTTTCTTCATTTGAATCAACATCTCTCCCATACATAAAGTCCAAAGGAACTTTAGGTAAATACCCAAAACATGTCTCAAAAGGAGAACACTGAGTGGAGAAATGTAAGGCTCAGTTGTAAGCATGTTGTACATAGGGTATCTGTTCATCCCATAACTTGGGATGCTTGCTGTAGTAGCCTCGAAGAAAAAGTACCACTGTTCAGTTAACAACCTCTATCTATCCATCAGTCTATGGATGGAAAGCAATGCTCCTTTTCAACTTTGTGTCCATCATTCTCCACAAGATTGTCCAAAAATACCCAAGGAATCGAGTATCTCGATCCAAGATAATGGATGTGGGTAACCCAAAGTGAACCCAAACATATTGAAAGAAGAGATTAGCGGTCTACTCAACAATGATATGCTTTTTACATGGCACTAAGATACACATCTTGTTGAACCTATCCACTACAACATACAAATAGTCATGACCCTTTTCGAAATTGGTAAACCCCCTACAAAATCCATGGAGATACTTTCCCATGGATGGGATGGAACAGGCAGTGGTGAGTATAGCCCTAGTTTTCTATTAGTGGACTTACAAGTAGAACACATCACACACCCCTTTACATATTTAGTTACAATTTATTTCATTTGAGGCCAGTAACAAAACCTCTGTAGATGAGCCATAGTTTTTCCTACCCCAAAATTCCCAGACACAAGAGAAGTGTGAGCTTATCATATTACATGGACTCGTTTACTTGTAGGAATACATAGCTTTCCAATATGGTAGAGTAGTTTTCCTTGCAGACAATAGTTCTCTACCCGTGCACCATGGGTTAAATTCTCATATACTTCTTTAAAATATTCATCAATGGCATATTTTTCCACGTAGCTATCATGAGATAAAGAAGCATTGTTCAAAATAATAGAAGCAACAATAGGAGGTCTAGAAAGCATATCAACTACCTTGTTACTCGTACCCTTTTTGTGATTGATTACCAAATGAAATTGTTGTAGGAAACCCATCCATCTATAATGTCGATATTGTTGCATTTTGGTTTGTGCTTGGAGATACTATAAGAGTTGATGATCTGTATGTATGATTGTATCCTTCCCTAACAAGTAGTTCTTCCATTTCTTTACACTTTGAACTAATGCATACAACTCTTTATCATATGTAGGATAGTTAACAATAGCTTGGTTAAAATTTTCAGAGTGGTAACAGATAGGGTTACGATATTGCATCAATATTGCATCCATGTCGTATCTTCTTGCATCTGTATCGATTTGGAATAGCTATTGAATATTCGACAGTGTTAATAATGGTGCAGTACTGATCTTTTCCTTCAAAGTGTCAAAAGAGTTTTGTTGCTTTCCTCCCCACTGAAAAGTGTTCTTCACACTGGTTAAGGCATGCAAACGAGCTTCTATAAAGGAGAAGTTTGAAATGAATCTCCTCCAATACTGGACTGCACCTAAGAAGCTCCGTATTTTGGTTACACTTTTGGGTTCAGGCCAATTTACAATTACATCAATCTTGGAAGGATCAATTTTCAATTTTCCTCCTCCTACAATATGACATAAGTACACAAGTGTAGTCTTACCAAATTCACATTTGGACAATTTTACATACAAATTTTCCCTTTGCAAAGTATCCAATACTTTCTTTACATGCCTTACATGTTCATCCCAAGTCCCACTAAATATAATAATGTCGTCTAAATATACAATCACAAAATCATCTAGAAATGGCCTGAATACATCATTCATCACATGCATGAAAGTTGCTGAGCAATAAAAAGCCCAAATGATATAACTAACCACTCAAACAATCCTTGTTTGGTTTAAAGGCTGTCTTCCATGCATCCTATTATGCAACCATGATCTGATGGTATCCATTGCGCAAATCCAACTTAGTGAAATAAACAACATTCTTTAACTGATCAAGTAAATCATATATATGAGGAAGAGGGTATCGATTTTTCACCATGATTTTATTTAAGGCCTGGTAATCAACACACATTATCCATGTGCCATATTTCTTTGGCACCATCACAATTAGAGAACCACAAGGAGATGAGCTGGGCCTGATGACCCCTTAATCCAATAAGCCTTGTACCTGATTCTTGATCTCTGTCATCTCTACAACTGGCATCCTATACATGCCCACATTAGGAAGAGGAGAATCTTACTAAATATGTATTTCATGTTGGATTTCCCTCTTAGGAGGTAATCTATCTGGTTCCTGAAAAATATCATCATAGTTAGAAACAATATCAATTAATTCTTTCTTATGAGAAGGATCACATCCTTGGAAAGCATAAGATGTTCCAACATCTTTCTCCCTTACGACCATGAGTACATATCTCTTATTAGTGTTTATAAGTCTCTTCATTTGTCCTGCACTAACAAGTGTTGTGTTTACCCTCATGTTGTGGGCTCTAACAATATATTCCACGCCCCCCTTAGTAAGGTGATATTTTTTCTCATGACGAAAGAAGATTTCTTTTCTATCATAAATATAAGGACTCCCCAACACTATGCCACATATATAAAGTGATACAACATCCAAATCCACTTCATCAATCAACTTTGAACCAATAGAAAATATGAACCTACATTGCTTGGTGACATTAAGTTTTGATTTATCACATACCCAACCACTAGGATAAGGCTTTGGATGTGGTTTAGTTTCAAGACCCATCTTTTTGACAAGTGCTTCAAATATCAAATTTACTTGGGAACCCGGATCAAATAATGTATCTATCTTAGTGTGTTTAGATACAACTCTTATATGAAATAATTAATTCCTCTTTCTTTCATCATCATGAGATTCATTATTGGAATTTGAACTAGCATGCAGGGAATCTTTACCTTGTACTCCAACCGCTGTGATATTTCCTTCATCTCTTGAATCAGAACCAAGATCTTGTTGCACTGTAGCAACGGTCTTTGTCTTCCCCTTTCCACTGAATTGCTTCGGTCTCTTGTCTGGATGTAGTTTCCAACAATTTTCATCATCGTGACCACTTTTATTGCAATGAGTGCAAGATGGTTTTCCTTCTTCTCTCTTTATAGTGGTGGTATTTTTGTCTTTCCTTTTAAACTTATTAAACTTCTTATGCGAGAAATTGGAAGGTTTCTTTATGGGATCTTCTTGAACATGCTTTCCCCCGATCTCAAGGTGAGTGGCTTGCACAAAAACTTTGTCAAGACTGGTGGGGTTAAATAATAGTAAAGTATGACGAATATAAGTTTGAAGTGCACCAATATACTTCATTAAAGTTACACAAGAATCCAAAGGAATGTTTAATGCAAAATATTTCTTCCTAAATTATTCTGTGAAACTTTGTACGGTTTGACCTTTGATTTGTCTTAAATTTTTCCATTCCATCATTGCTTTATGTAAATAACCCAATGGATAAAATTGCTTCCTTATCACTGATTTAAATTCCGACCATGAGGAAAGAATATTACCACACTTATTTATGTCCTGAAGTTTTTCTCTCCCACCATATGAGAGCAGTGCCTTCCAACTGAAGAGAAGCTAATTGCACTTTAACTTCCTCTTCATCAATCTGTTCAACACGAGAATATACTTCAACCTGTTGGATCCAATTATTTATCTTTTCGGGATTATCATCTCCATTAAACATAGGTAAAGTAAATTTTACATCAAGCTTTAATAATGGTTTCTTAAAATAATCTTTATGGTTAAAATGATGAGAATGCTCAGAGGAAGAAGAGCTAGAACTTGATGGTGAAGATGTAGGCTCAGGAGGGTCTCCTCTAACCCCTTGATTTACCGAAGCATTATAATCATCTTGTGCTTCCTTTTTCTTCCCTTTCTTCTTCATCCTCTTCTCATAGTCTCCATACATTTGATCAACCATTTCTAACATGCGATAAAAGACCGTATAGAAGTTTTTCTCCTGTTCATCATGCTTTTCCTCTTCTTCCATTTTCTTCCTTCGAGATGCATGAACAAA
>JASDQU010027883.1:18291-29347 GCA_032191745.1 Picea mariana | reverse complement strand
TTTCAATGGCTATGCAATTCCTTCCTTTCTGTAGGCAAGACACTAATGTTGTACCCAATCACCAAATACAAAATAAATAATGAAGTTAGATATTGTAAAAAGATAAATTAAAAATAATCTAAGATTGAAGTATGATTTCATAAATATTAGATCATAATTCTTACTTGAACCCGAGAACAAATCCAAAACTCGTGGGGGGGCTGGGGCGATGCTAAGCATTGCCAGCCTCCATGGCCAAGCCCCGGGTGCAATAGAGAACAATAGATAATTGTGAGCAAATGATTTTCATTATGTTGTGACGCAAACCGCACCCTCTGCCTCGACAGTGACCTCTGTGCTGACCTCCCGGTCTTAAGGATCATTCTAAATTACCCTCGAGCCGGAGTGGCTCCTTTGATTATCCCTTGGAATCATTATTAATATTTGACCCACAGGTCTGTCCTGCTCATTATATCCCTTAGGCCTGAGCGCTTCTCCATTCTCAACAGAAAATAACAATCGGGTTTTGGGGTTTTCCAATCCCCGATGTCACCAACACTTGCTTCCTCAAATACTCGATCTCCGATATCCCGATGCGCTTCCTTTTTGCTTCAGCCCCTCCTGGCTATGCTCCCAGTCCACACGACCCCACCTTATATGACCATAATCCTATCTCTTATTGGGATTCGTGGTTTCGAGTGTTAATATGTATTTGGCCTCTTGTCCACGGGATCCCCGATTTCCCGACAATTGACTTTTCCTTTCGGGGAATTTCCTGAAGGCTTCGATCTCGGCCATGCATCCTCAAGGATGGACGGTCCTCGCTATTTCTTGATTCTCTATTTCAAATGCTCCGGTTTCCTTGTCTTCAGGATTCGCGAAACGCCGAATCCCGATATGTCGATTTGGCCTCCCTGTCGGGATTTCCCCCGATAGCCTCAATTGTCGCCACGGGTCCTCTAGAGATGAACGACCCAGATTTTCTCTCGGGATCTCTGCGACTTCAAATTCCTGATGCCACGTTCTGACGAGATGACGTCAACTGGGTCCCACACGAAACTCTCTTTCCTTTCGGAAAATTGGGCTTCGCGATTCCAAGTTGCAAGTCCTCCTTGTCTCCCTGACTCGTGAAATGTCGATTCTCGACTTTCTTTTGATTTTTGACACGTGTCCCAAGTGGATGGACGGTTCAGATCAACCCTCGGGTTTCACCAATTATATAAACCCAATCCACTTACCTATGTGAGTCCCGATGATCGAAATGTCGATGGGGCTTCCGATGATTGCCACCTATCTCCTCAAGATGGACGGCTCAGATTGATCCCGAAATTTTCACTATGAAAATTCCCGGTCACTTGTCCTCGTGATTCCCGATTTCACGAATTCCAAAATTACGATGGCCACGCCTCTTGTCGGAACTTTCCTCCTCCCGTTCGTGAAGCTTAAACTCCATGCAACTCCTGGTCAATCCAACGGCTGATGGGTGTTAGAATGAGATATGATGGTCCACAATCTCCTGATCTTGAACTCCGGACGCAGCCGTAACCCCCTCGCTTGTCTAGCATATCTGATGGTTGGCGGGATTTCACAAATCCTTCCCACAAACTCCTGACCGTCGATTCCTTCCCCTTGATGATTTCTACGAAGGAAAACCAAGAACTCCTCCCTGGACTTATCCTCTTGTGCTACAAACTTACGATGCCTTCAATGTTTTCAAAGGATTTACTCCTCCCGAGCTTCTTCACAACTTTGAGCCTCAAAGAGGGTCTTTGCATGCACTCCTTGCAGAAACTCTCAGACACTTTCAAGTGCTGAATACCTTCGAATCTGCGCACTCCTGCAGTAGCAGTCTCTCACACCTTACTCAGGTTTGCAACCCTAAGGCTTTACTTTGCCTGCGCACTCCTTGTACGGCTCTTGTGCCCAACTACACTTCTGCGGAAATGAGAACAAATGCTACCTATTTGAACCCTCTGTCAACGCACTCCTTGCAGACACTTTGACTACACTCCTTGCAGGAATTCTCACTCAGATAGAGAAACAATTGAAACTCATTCCCTCTTCCTTTCAGACTTCAACTTAGAACATGAAATCATATACATAGCATATCAAAGAAAATGTATAACAGGAAGCAAACATTCATGAGCATAACATCAATACACAGAGAACAACATAAACCATGAATTTGAATCAAAGCTTTCTATTAATCCAAATATCTGTACATGGATGTTCTTACACAGCTCTTTGCTTCTCTTCTATGCTCCAATGCTTCTAACTATGTTACAATACACAATGAGGGTGTCTATATCCCATTTCCCTCTTTCACTCTCAAACAGTCTAATCTAGAATTAAATTCTATCTACCTGCATTAACTATCTTAAATGCCTTCTACCTACTAAGGATGAGAGCGTATGGCTCAAGGTCCGATTACATTACACAAGTGTGCTTCATCTTAATGGCTCATTTAAGATTGCACAACAACTTCAAGGTGTTTTCAAAATTTGGGCTGGCGCTTGTCTAGTTGTCCAATTGTCTCTGCGTTGGCTCGCTTGATGTGGGAGATGCTCTTGCATCATACTCCCTCGCTTTGAAAATTTTCATGGGCTCCTTTCCATGAGCTCTTGCACGGTTTGTCCATGCTTCTAAATATATGCTTCATTCTCCCAGCTGGCATCTTCAACTGGATGGCCTTTCCACTTGACCAAATATTCGAAGTATTCTTTCCTTTTGGTCTTCTTGCCAATTCTTTTATCTAGTATTCTTTCCATCTGTGGCATCTCTGCAACTGGCATCTAATTTTTCCACTGAACCTTTGACTGTTCATCACTTTTTCCTGCTTCCTCAGCTTTGTATGGGTACAAATCTGAGACATTGAATATCAGAGAAATTTCGATCCCATTGGGTAATTCAATCTCATAAGCATTTTCTCCAATTTTCTTCAAGACCTTGCATGGTCTGATTTTCTTCATCTTCAAATTATTATATGTTCCTCTCGAGAACCTTTCCTTCCTCAAATGTGCCAGAATCAAGTCACCAACCTCAAACTGAAGTTGTCTTTTGTGTTGATCTGCTCTCCGCTTATATTCTTGGCTTGAATTCTGCAATCGCTCCTTCACCTTGCTGTGAAGTTCCTTCATCGCCTCTGCGAAATTTTCTGCACTAGCACTCCTAGTCACAGTCTATTATGAATCCCTCAATTCAGAAATTCCCCTCGGCTGCATGCCACAAACAACCTGGAATGGACTATGGCCTGTGCTCCGATTCACTGAGTCATTGTACACAAATTCGGCTTGCGACAATATACTATCCCACTGACTGTGGTGTTCTGTCACCAGGCTCCTCAGCAAGTCTCCCAGGCTTCTGTTTACCGCTTCTGTCTGCCCATCCATCTACGGATGATAAGCTGAACTAAATAACAAGTTAGTTCCCAGCTTCTTCCATAAGGTTCTCCAGAAATTCCCTATGAACTTCATATCTCTATCCGAAACTATGCTCCTTGGCAAGCCATGAAGTCGAATGACTTCTTTGAAAAACGGGTTCGCGATGTGAGTCGCGTCACTGGTTTTCTGACATGGGATAAAGTGTTCCATCTTGGAAAATCTATCCACCACCACAAAGATCGAATCAAATCCTCTTTGCGTCCTTGGCAACCCCAATATGAAATCCATGCTAATTTCATCCCACGGCTTCTCAGGTATGTGTAATGGTTGATAAAAACCTGCATTCTGCTTCCTTCCCTTCAAATGCTGGCAAATTCTACATCTGTCCACAAATATCTTGACATCTTCTCGCATTCCCGACCAGAAATATGACTCATTCAGCTTTGCGAACGTCTTGTCATGGCCAAAGTGTCCTGCCAATCCTCCACTGTGTTTTTCCTTCAGCAGATTCTCCCTCATGTAGCATTTCGGAATACACAGTTGATTACCTCTCAACAGTAATCCTTCCTAGATCATATACTCTATCCACGGGCTTCTGTCTCTGAGAATTGGATTCTCAGCTGCTTCATATGCTTCCTTAAAATCCTGATCATCTTCGTACATGTTCCTGAGATCATCAAAACCCAACATTTTGACTCTGAACTCTTGCAACAACAAACACTTCCTGCTCAAAGCATCAACAACTTTGTTAGCAGTACCTAAAATATGTTTAATTACAAAAGTTAAATTTTGCATATATTCAACCCATTTGACATGTTTCTGATTCAACTTCTCCTATTGAGTCACAAACTGCAATGCATGGTTATCACTGTACAATACAAACTCTTTCGGGATTAAGTAATGCCTCCATTTCTTTAGTGCCTGTATGATAGCGTAAAATTCCTTATCATAAATAGAGTACTTCAACTTCGCTTCATTTAGATTCTCGCTGAAATACGCTATCGGCCTGTCTTCTTGACTCAAGACTGCCCCAATTGCAAACCCGCTTGCATTGCATTTCACTTGAAATGTCTTTTGAAAATCAGGCAACACCAGAACTGGTTGTTCTGTGATCTTCCTTTTCAACAAATTGAAAATTTTCTCAGCCTCTTCAGTCCAGTGAAAAGACTTGTGTCGTTTCTTCGCTGTATCCATCATCACTGCACTAATTCCACTGAAATTCCTGATGAATTTTTGGTAGAAACTAGCCAATCCGTGAAAAATTCTCACCTCAAAAATGTTCTTCGGTGATGGCCAATTCTTAATCACTTCCACCTTATCTGGATCCATCCTCAACTCTTTTGTAGAAATAACAAATCCCAAGTAAATGAGCTATGTCTTCATGTTTATCAACAACTTCTCCTGCTACAATTTCTGCATTACTGTAGCCAAATGCTTCAAATGCTCTGCTGCGATTTTACTGAAAATCAGTATGTCATCCAAATACACAATGACAAATTTCCGAATGAACTCCTTCAGGACTTCATTCATCAACCTCATAAAGGTACTCGACGCATTTGTTAAGCCAAATGACATAACAAGTCATTCATACAACCCTTCATTTGTTTTGAATGTTGTCTTCCACTCATCACCCTCTCTCATGCGAATCTGGTGATATCCGATTTTCAAATCAATCTTTGAAAAATAATTTTCTCCACTCAAGCAATCCATCAAATCATCCATCCTCGGTAATGGAAATCTGTACCTGATGGTTATCTTATTAATCGCTCTTGAGTCAGTACACATCCTCCAGCCTCCGTCTTTCTTCGGGCTAAGTATTGTTGGAACAACACATGGACTCAAGCTTTCCCTGACCAAACCTTTGTCCAACAACTCCTGGAATTTCCTTTTAACCTCTTCATTTTCTTGTGGCGTCAATCTGTACGCGGATTTATTTGGAAAACTAGCTCCTGGTATGAGATCAATGTGATGACTCACACTTCTGATTGGTGGCAACGAACGAGGTAATTCATCCACTACAATGTCAGCGAACTCTTCCAGCAATTCCTAAACCTCTTCTGATAAATCATCCACTTTTGTGCTAGTCAGAACAATTCTAGGCTTTCTAACCACAATGAACTGTGGATCTTCCTTCTTCTTAACCTCTGTAAGAAGTTCTTTCCCACTCATGAGAAGTACTGTGTTACTTACTTCCGGCTTCACCTCCTTATCCTTAATTGGAAGCAACATGTGTGTTCTCCCATTCTTCTCCAGGGTGTATGTGTTCATTCTTCCATCATGAATCACATTTTTGTCATATTGCCATGGTATACCCAACAATAAATGACAAACATTCATAGGAATGACATCACATAATATCTTATCATTATACCTTCCTATTTTAAATTCAACTAAACGCTGTTTAGTGACATTTACCTGATGTCCTTTTTGTAGCCATGAAACTTTATATGGACTCGGATGTTCAATCGTTTCTAGCTCCAGCTTTTCTACCATCTCTGTAGAAACAAGATTATCCGTGCTTCCACTATCCACAATGACCTTGCATACCCTGTCCTTGGTTTTGCAAGCAGTCCGAAAAAGACTGTTTCTTTGCACTGAACTCTCCACCTCCTTCTCAGGTGTCAAAAGGACTTTTTGCATCATCAATGATCTTCCACCTTCAGTGTCTTCTACCTCAACATCTCGCCTCTATGCCTCGGCGATGTGAGTTTCTCCAGTCTCCTTCTTTTTATCTGGACACTCGTAAGACTTGTGCCCATTCTTTCCACATGTGAAGCATGTAATGACTCCACCTCTTCCTCTTCCTCTACCTCTAGTATGAGAAAAAGTATTATTGTCAGCATAATCTCCTCTCTGTTCAATATGCTGTCCTCTCTGTTCAGCATATTGCTGCCCTCGCTGTGAGGTTCCACCTCTCTCTGTCTGTGTCTGAGGTTTCTTCCAGTCCTCCTTGGGCTTCTGATATTTGTCCCGGGCAACTGATTTGCCTCTGGGATAACTCCTAACTCGGCCCCTCTAAATTTGTTTTCGGCTCAGCTTCTCTTTTTATTTCAGAGCCATATGATAAGCATCTTCCATCATTTGGATGGTTACCATGCTCATCTCATCCTGAATTTCATATCTCAATCCATTCATATACCTGGCTACTTTTTCATCATTACTTTCATGATGACCTACCCTGATATTCAACCTGTAAAATTCTTCTGTATATTCCATTACTGTCATCAGCTTCTATCTCAGGTTCTGCATCCTCCTGAACAGAGTAATTTGATAATCCCTGGGGATGAATTTTGCCTTCATATTTGCAATCATTCTATCCCAGCTCTTAATTTTCTGCTTGCCTTGGCAACGCCTATCCGCTTGTAGTTCATCCCGCCATAATGCGGCATGTCCTTTTAATCTCGTGACAACATGATTGACCTTCTTGTCCTCTTCGACATCTTCATAGTAAAAATAGGTGTCTAGAGCTCTAATCCAGTCTAGAAGATCTTTTACATCCAAATTTCCCTCATAAACTAGAATGTCCATCTTTGCCTTTGCACCCATTCTTGCAACAGCTTTAAGTAAGCGTTCATTTGCTGCATCTTCTGCCATGATTTCTTCTTCTCCATGTCCAACATCATCTTCATTTTTGGACTCATTGATATCTCCTATATCAGCTATGCGTTTTTGTCTTATTTCCACATCCACAAGTCTGGTGCGTATGTTATGCAGATCTCTTTCTACTTCTGGATTCTGCACCTGTCTACCCCTTCCTCTGGACGTTTCCCTTTCCTCCTCTGGATCAGGTGATTGTCTATCTCTTCTCCTCAGTGGCATGGTGAATCTTCCTTTTCCCTGCTATAGAAAGCAAAAAATATTTTCTAAGCTCTGATACCACTTGACGCAGACCGCACCCTCTGCCTCGACAGAGACCTCTGCGCTGACCTTTCGGTCTTAAGGATCGTTCTAAATTACCCTCGAGCTGGAGTGGCTCCTTTGATTCTCCCCTGGAATCCTTATTAATATTTGACCCACAGGTCTGTCCTACTCGTTACAACCCTTAGGCCTGAGCGCTTCTCCATTCTCAACAGAAAATAACAATCGGGTTTCGGGGTTTTCCAATCCCTGATGTCACCAACACTTGCTTCCTTGAATACCCAATCTCCGATATCCCGATGCGCTTCCTTTTTGCTTCAGCCCCTCCTGGCTATGCTCCCAGTCCACACGAACCTGCCTTATATGACCACAATCCTATCTCTTATCGGGATTCGGGGTTTCGAGTGTCAATATGTATTTGGCCTCTTGTCCATGGGATCCTCGATTTTCCGACTCTCGATTTCCCGACAATTGACTTTTCCTTTCGGGGAATTTCCTGAAGGCTTCGATCTCAGCTACTCGTCCTCAAGGATGGATGGTCCTCGCTATTTCGTGATTTGCAATTTCAAATGCTCCAGTTTCCTTGTCTTCAGGATTCGCGAAATGCCAAATCCCGATATGCCGATTTGGCCTCCCTGTCGGGATTTCCCCCGATAGCCTCAATTGTTGCCACGCATCCTCTAGAGATGAACGGCCCGGATTTTCTCTCGGGATCTCTGCAACTTCAAATTCTCGATGCCATGTTCTGACGAGATGACGTCAGCTGGGTCCCACACAGAACTCTCTTTCCTTTCAGAAAATCGGGCTTCGCGATTCCAAGTTGCAAGTCCTCCTTGTCTCCCTGACTCGCAAAATGCCGATTCCTGACTTTCTTTTTATTTTTGACACGTGTCCCAAGTGGATGGATGGTTCATATCAACCCTCGGGTTTTGCCAATTATATAAACCCAATCCACTTACCTGTGTGAGTCTCGATGATCAAAATGCCGATGGGGCTTCCGATGATTGCCTCCTGTCTCCTCAAGATGGATGACTCAGATTGATCCCGGAATTTTCACTATGAAAATTCCTGATCACTTGTCCTCGTGATTCCCGATTTCGGAAATGCCAAAATTCCGATGGCCACACCTCTCGTTGGAACTTTCCTCCTCCCGTTCGTGAAGCTTAAACTTCATGCAACTCCTGGTCAGTCCAACGACTGACGTTTGTTAGAATGAGATCTGACGGTCCACAATCTCCTGAGCTTGAACTCCGGATGTAGATGTAACCCCCTCACTTGTCTGGCAGATCTGACGGCTGGCGGGATTTCACAAATCCTTCCCACAAACTCCTGACCATCAATTCCTTCCCCTTGATGATTTCTACGAAGGAAAACCAAGAACTCCTCCCTAGACTTATCCGCTTGTGCTACAAACTTACGATGCCTTCAATGTTTTCAAAGGCTTTACTCCTCCTGAGCTTCTTCACAACTTCGAGCCTCAAAGAGGGTCTTTGCACACACTCCTTGCAACAACTCTCAGACACTTCCAAGTGCTGAATACCTTCGACTCTGTGCACTCCTGCAGCAACAATCTCTCACACCTTACTCAGGTTCGCAACCCTGAGGCTTTACTTTGCCTGCGCACTCCTTTCACGGCTCCTGTGCCCAACTAGACTTCTGCGGAAATGAGAACAAATGCTACCTATTTGAACCCTCTGTCAACGCACTCCTTGTGGACACTTTAACTGCACTCCTTGTAGGAATTCTCGCTTAGATAGAGAAACAATTGAAACTCATTCCCTCTTCCTTTCAGACTTCAACTTAGAACATGAAATCATATACACATCATATCAAAGCAAATGTATAACAGGAAGCAAACATTCATGAGCATAACATCAATACACAGAGAACAACATAAACCATGAATTTGAATCAAAGATTTCTATTAATCCAAATATCTGTACATGGATATTCTTACACAGCTCTCTGCTTCTCTTCTATGCTCCAATGCTTCTAACTATGTTACAATACACAATGAGGGTGTCTATATCCCATTTCCCTCTTTCGCTCTCAAACAGTCTAATCTAGAATTAAATTCTATCTACCTGCATTAACTATCTTAAATTCCTTCTACCTACTAAGGATGAGAGCATATGGCTCAAGGTCCGATTACATTAGACAAGTGCGCTTCATCTTAATGGCTCATTTAAGATTGCACAACAACTTCAAGGTGTTTTCAAAATTTGGGTTGGCGCTTGTCCAACTGTCCAATTGTCTCCGCGCTGGCTCGCTTGATGTGGGAGATGCTCCTGCATCATGTTGTTGTTATGAGATCCAGGTAAAGCTGTAGCTAGCTGATCTGTCTTTCCCCTTCCCCTAATTTCCTATTTTGCTCCGATCAGATCATTCTGCAATGATTCTAATATATAAATATAAATATACAGATTGTATTCTGAATAATTAACCTTACATGTCTTCTATAACTATTGTGATTAATGTATGCATGGAGCTTCCAATTCCCACAACACCGTTTGTTGTATAATGGGTGTCATGTATATAGCTTACTTTTGTTATTTAATCGATATCTCTCTGTACAGAATTGATGATAAATTTGATACAAGAGGATTTCTCGAATTTTGACTCCTTCCTCTAAGAGGAAGCAAGCCATCAATTTAATTACTTAAATTACTCTATTAAAACAATTAATAAAAGAAGTAAATCCATGGTTAGGCAAAGCCTTTGTCAAAAGGAAAATTAATAAACCTAGAAAAGAGGAATACTTCTAGTAATTATCTCACTGTAGTAAATGTGAGATAATTCATAACTAGCATAGTCTGAAGGAAAACACCAAATTAGTGTGCTTACTTTGTTTTCACTACAATAAATGTCAGATAATTCATAATTAGCATACCATGAAGCAAGAGAAAAGAAGGTTACTTTATTTACAAACAACATACCCTGAACCAAGATAAAGGAAACATCAAATAAGTGTGGTTACTTTGTTTACAAACACTATGATTTTACGGGTTTCTCTCCCTGTATTCTAATGAAGGTTGCCTACGAAAATGCCCATTAAGTCCTCTTTATCAAACGCCTTACACACTTCTCATTTATAAAAGTATATGGCATTGGTTGGATTCCAACAAAGTTTGACCACTAAAATGACATTTTCCTCAACTTTATATGGCGTTCGAAATTTCACAGATTCCTTACACAAAGATAGGGCAAGTCTTATGCAACTTGAAGTCTTTTTAACATACAAAGACGCAAAGCAAATCCTAGCCTAAGTGATGCACATTGTGATATATGTGTTAGTATGTATGTTAACCGTAATTAGTTCTTAATTGGGTCATGTTCGTCATCGTTTAGAGAATCGTGTAAACTGGCGTTATTGTTCCTTGTCGTTTAAGAGTTGTGTTAGAATTCGTTACCGTTAAGTAAGGCTGTGATGAGTTTATGGAGAAAATAATTGTTGGTGTAATTGAGAATGATGAAAAATGAGAAGCATTCACTCACAGTTATGGCATCACAGATAAACCTGTAAGTAATTTTTGAGACTGTAGATACCCTTCTCTCTTCCGGTGCCACTCATTTTATAACCATCAAAAGGTATACCACCATCAAAATTGTCAAAGCAATTAACCCAAACTGTTCTGAAACGTAATGCATGAGTAAGAGTGTTTGTAAACATCTTTGTACTTTGAAATTAGAGCCCGGGGCTTGGCCATGGAGGCTGGCGATGCCGGGCATCGCCAACCTCCATGGCCAAGCCCCGGGCTCTAATTTCAAAGTACAAAGATGTTTACAAACACTGAGATTTTATGGGTTTCTCTCCCTGTATTCTAACGAAGGTTGCCTAC
>JASDQU010027882.1:0-12641 GCA_032191745.1 Picea mariana | reverse complement strand
CTCTCTCTCTCTCTCTCTCTCTCTCTCTCTCTACAATCCCTCTTTGTCTTCCTCTCTCTCATTCTCACACTCACATAATCTCTCATATATAAATTGTGAATATTAATTTAACTTACTTCATTTGCATGAATAATGTTCACAAAATATTATCATCAAAGAAATCACAGTGAAAAGTTATCATCACTAAACCATGACCTAGATTACCTACACCTATACCATTATGTACACATAGAGGGAGAGAGCCAACAAGAGTTGTCTTTTTCATTTTTAATGGCATTGTTAGAATGTTCCTCGGTCTTCCCTACCTCCTATAATCTGTATAGGGGATTCATTCCGTCCATGACCTATACCATGACTTATACCTAGGCCATGACCTAGACCATGACTTCTACCTAGTCCATGACATATACCTAGACCTATACCATGACATAGACAATGGAAATACTATTTCTCTATCTCGCATTCACTATCTCTCCTTATCTCCCTCTCTCCCCCTACTCCTATGTCTCGATCCCACCAATATCTCACTCTCTCTCTCTCTCATTATGATCTCTTGCATGTTCACTCACTCTCTCCCCTTTTCTCCCTCTTCCTCTCCCTTTATCCCCCAAGTACTTTGCCTCTCTCCCCAACTCTCCCCCACAACAACCATATAGATAAGTTCAAATTACAAATATAGAAAATCATAATAAGATTACTTTGTAATTTAAAATATAAAGTTTTGATGATGATGATGATGATGATGATATATATATATATATATATAAGTTCATAAACATTGAGCCATGTTTTTTTTGAGGAATTTAAAAACGTTAAATAGAACAATATAAAACTTTTGATCAAATCAGAAAATCAAATTTATTAATTATTACAAATTGTAATGTTTTTGAAAGTACAACATACTAATTAAAAATCATAATGATTTTCCAACTACTACATCCTTAGTATCATAATTATTAACTAACTAAACCACCATCCGGGTTTAATGACAATATTGAGAATTTGATTGATTGATACAACCATTAGTTGGAGTGAATTGTGTCATAATTCACACATGAAAGGTATCAACTTGTACTTTGGAAATCCACTGAAGGATTCAAGGTCATTTAAGGGTCATTTTTTTTATATTTGTTATTTGAAAGTTAATTAGATATTGGGAACTCTGAATCCTGACAATTACAATTGTCTAATGGTGACAAAAAGTTCAAAATATTGGAGAAAGGTGAATAATTTGAAGACTACACATATTTTTGTAGCTACTGCTAGTGTTACAAATTACGCAGTTGTTTTTCCTGCAACATCGGATTTCAAAAGGGTTCATAGATACATTTCCTGAAGTTCCTACTCATTCAGTTAAGAGTGCTCCTGAAGTAAGGGATAAAAGTAGAAATCTCATGCAAGGAACGAACAACTCACGTTGGAATTTCATCTCATGGTTGAGAACAAACTAAACATAATTATGAATGATTTAATGGGGACTAAACATGATATTCATGTTCTAAAATTTCCTAGATGCCAAGTTGAGGATAATAATGCAAGAGTTGGAGGTGTTATTTCATCTTCCTGTGGGCATAATGTCTACATAATTATCCAAGATGATGAAATGGGTGATGCCTAAATAGACTCAGATAATTATATATTAGTCATTTTAAGTTTAAGTATTGTGTATGAGGACGTGTTTTAGACATGTTTTGTAATTTTGATAATTATCGGATTTTAGCCTAATACTTTGTATATTTCATTTTTAATATAAATAACTTATGTTGTTCCTTTAGTGTCTCCTCTCTTATTTTACCATTGCGTGTTTTATTTATCTAAAGGATAACTACAAGAAATATTCATTTAAAATATATGTTAGCAACATATTTTTTTATAATTTCTTGGTTTTAATGTACTTAAACCAATGTGGAATTTGATATTTCCACTCATATATATTTTATATGTACTATGCTTAGTTTTTGTAAGGAATTTTAAATTATGTTGATAAAGAAGAATTTGTAATAAGATTTTTTTTTGCACAACAGAGTGTTTTATGATTGAAAACAAAAAAATGACCATGGTTTCCGTCATAACACACCATCATATCATTCATCATAATGATGAGAATATTTATGCATATAAATCATCCTTCTAGAGTGTRAATGCACTACTAAACAGGTTATAAATATTGGAATGATCAGATGTTGATGGTTGTTGAGGAATCAAGAYGTTCTAGGATATTTCTTGCAATGGTCAATGCTACATTCATCACTTTGATCCAATGTTTTTTTTTAAGCGAAATTTCACCAATTTAGCTATATTTTTTTTTCTTTTGAACAAATTTATGCTATAAATTTTCATATTTTCATTGAAAATAAAATAAACTTGTAGCRTAATCTATTATTATAGTTATGCATACACTTATATTTTTCACTTAAATATAAACATTTTCCATTAACATATAAAAGGTTTTCTTAAAAAAGTTTCCAAATCAATGATTATGCATCCCAAATTTTTTGGGAATATTCAATACATGTGGATGAATAGTTAATAGAAACCACTCTTGGAAAAGCCATGAATTTTCAATTCAAGTCATGTAAGTTTATGTAGGAAAATAAAATGTTTTTAACACTTTACTTTATTGTTTTTTCTATTTCTTTCAACATCAAGGTGGTATACTATTGTTGGAAGATTGGTTGTCATGTTTTCATTGATGTTTGTTGGATTACTCAGAGGGGGGGGTGGGTGAATCAATAATGAGCAATTATACCAATTATTAATCCTTTAAGCCACAATATATATTTTTTTACTTGTTCAATTATGTTCATTTGTTCATCATCAATATCTTACTGTATCATAAGCATTAACATTCATCATTGCATAATAAACAATAACAAACACATCCACACAATGCACAGTACACCAATATTTATGTGGAAACCCAATGCGGGAGAAAACTACATAATGCTTTTCTTATATGTCAAGAATTACATTCAAGGAAGCACCAACTTCCAATTCTACAACTACAACTGGAAGGAGGCTCTAACCCCCTAGTTTCTCAGGCTACAACTTAAGGGAATCTCCAACTCTCCAATTCTATGGCTACAACCAGAAGGAGGATACAACCCCCTATGTTCTTTGACTACAACCAGAAGGTGTCTACAACCACCTATCCTTGCCCCGTACAACTACCCTGAAATATACGTAGAATGATGGAACCATTATCACACTGTCGTTGTGAGATATATTGTTGTAAACATGTACCAATCTATGCCACTAACCTGTAATCAACTTGTGTCATTGTCCTGTAATAGTCTTATGCCACTGTCATGTAACCGTCCCGTGCCACTTTCCTGTAACCAACCTATAATTGTGCATTGCCTTTACCAACAAAACTAAATACACCAACAACATGTACCAATACTCTCCACAATATATTTGATCTGATAACACAGATATCATACCCAAAATCACAAGAATATCACTCAAACCATGTGCCAACAATGCACATCAATCATGTACATCAACCATGTACATCAATACTATACAAAGATAACCAACAAAATGTACCAATCATGTATCAACAACAAACTAAACTATGCCTCAACAAGATGTAGAAAGATCACCATGTACTTCAAGTATGTTTCTCATCCATGTACACAGTGATTTACCTCTACCATATACCAATAACATACACCAAGATAACCAACAAGATACCTCTATAAATGCACCACACTCTCCATAAATCAAATACCATAAACCCTCACATCAACCATGTGCCACAACCTCATTGTTATATAGACTCTATCAGTATCAATAACTTCAACAACATACCTCAACCAAAATCCCTCAAACATGAACCAATACTAAACTTCAGTAGATCTACCTCAGATCAACTCTAGATAATTCTCTAAACTTCCTAAATAGCATCCAATAGATTTACAAGGAAAACCCTCAACCATATTCATAGATTCAATACTACACATATGAAAACAATACCTTTTTCTTCTTATAGCATTTTTTTGTTGCAGTTTTTCTGCCGTGATTTTTTTGCCACGGTTTTTTTGCCACACTTTTTCTGCCATAATTTTCTTGCCACGATTTTTCTTCCACACTTTCCATGCCACGATTTTTCTGCCACACTTTTTCTACCGCACTTTTCCTACCATTTTTCTATCACATTTTTTCTCTATCTATAATACTTGTCCAAATAACCTTTTAAAAAATAGATATTCAATGATATTCAATAGGTGCTAATGGGAGACCCTTGCTCTCTTATTTATACTCTGCAAGTAGATTCCTCTAGAAGTATCAACTTTTTCCACTTAACCACTTTGTCGACTTAACTTAACCACTGTGTCCACGTAACTTAACCACTTTCCACAAATAGTAAGTTCTTCACTCCTAGTTGCAACTAAATTTACTATTTAATTAATTTCTTTTGCAACCACTTTGACTTATCCATAAATAGTAAACTCACCACTTCTTGTTGCAACCACTTTATTATTTAAACAATTTATCTTTGCAACCACTTTGACTGCTTTATTATTTAAATAATTTATCTTTACTCACAACTTATTGTTGAAACTAATTTATTTTTAATTATTTTCTTAATGCAACAACTATTCCCATGATTAACTCCTAGTTTAACCCACTTTGACTAGTCAACTTATTCTAGGAGTTTCTAGAATAATTTAACTTATTTGATCTTCTAGGGCTTCGATATAACTCATGATGGTTATCCAACTTCACAAGGCCATAACTCTCTAACCGTGAGGATTTATGTGACATTCCACATATCACCGGAAATGGCATGCCACATATTATCCATATAGAATAGTATTACATGTAAATGCACTGATATTGATGCCTTTATGCCTCAAACAAACTTGGGTCCCTTACCCATGCCTTTGTGCTATCAAAATTTTCTATCGGACTTCTCCAAAGGTTGACATCAATCTACAATATCACTCTNATTTAATTAATTTCTTTTGCAACCACTTTGACTTATCCATAAATAGTAAACTCACCACTTCTTGTTGCAACCACTTTATTATTTAAACAATTTATCTTTGCAACCACTTTGACTACTTTATTATTTAAATAATTTATCTTTACTCACAACTTATTGTTGAAACTAATTTATTTTTAATTATTTTCTTAATGCAACAACTATGCCCATGATTAACTCCTAGTTTAACCCACTTTGACTAGTCAACTTATTCTAGGAGTTTCTAGAATAATTTGACTTATTTGACCTTCTAGGGCTTCGAGATAACTCATGATGGTTATCCAACTTCACAAGGCCATAACTCTCTAACCGTGAGGATTTATGTGACATTCCACATATCACCGGAAATGGCATGCCACATATTATCCATATAGAATAGTCTTACATGTAAATGCACTGATATTGATGCCTTTATGCCTCAAACAAACTTGGGTCCCTTACCCATGCCTTTGTGCTATCAAAATTTTCTATCGGACTTCTCCAAAGGTTGACATCAATCTACAATATCACTCTCGAAGGGTTGACATCAATAACAACCAACATTCCAAACCAACTGTCCATCAACCTAAGCCAAACGTCTGACAATATCCCCCTTTTCCATTGATGAAAACACCAACATTGATGGAAACACTTATTCATGATAAATTTCATGCTTATACTCCTCATCAATTTTTCTATCTCTCCCCTTTTGACATCAATGGAAAAGGGTATCACCATTTTGGGCTTCTCCCCCTGATTGAACTCTCCTTGGGGATGCTCCCCCTATCTAAATGCCTTTGATTTTTCTCTGTGTTTCTAAGCCTTTGGTTACTCTCTCTCCCTTCATATGAATAATATCTCCCCCTTTGAAAAAGGGTATCACTCTAATGCAACACTGAATTCATATCTCTCATTCTTCCCTTGTGACAATCGCTCCCCCCTGGAAACAGGCCTCTACTATCTCTCTCCAAGAATCTAACTCTTTATCCTACATCAGATGAATCTCTTCCCTTGGAATCATACATCTATTCTTACCTCTTTGTCTAACAACTTCTATAAATGATATTTCTACCTATCTTTTTGGTTTTGTTTCTCTCTCTTCACTTCTTGGAAAGATGTTGTGTAGAAAAAATATAGGTATTCATGTACCTACTTCCTTTTGGAGTTATTGTCCATTGGTGCTTCCTTGTGTAGTCAATTGACATATATGAAAATAATTCAAGAATAAGCATTCAAATATTTTTGTGTAATTATCATCCATTATGATAATGTTCCTCTGTCTTTGAACATCTCTCTGAACCAATCTATGAATCCATGCTATCGTCCACTGTCATATATCTGTCCAAACCTTCTAAGTGTTCTTATGAATCCATCTCTATCCATACTTTCCAAGAATCTTCTACATAACTCTCCATAATGTTTATGCATCTATCACCGTACTATCATGAAGTATTTACTACTATGACTGATTAATCTATCATACTGTACTTCTGCTAACTGATTGCTTTGAATCTGTCTACTCAAACTCTACAAGTMGCTCAAAGGATGGTTCTTCGGTTTGTCTCAGCTACCGCATAGACTCCCTCTGTCTAATAATCATATTACTTGGAAGTATCTAAGCCATATGGCTTAGAACAATTCCTACTCTAATTTAGAGTCATCATCATCTTCATCGGTAGATTCAACATCTCTCTGAACTCTAACTTCTTTCTTTCTGTCTGTGGATTCATCTTTCACTACATGTTCCTTATTTACCTATCCTCCTTTTCTTTCATTTATTTTTCAAACCTTTATGTATCTGACATCTTCATTTTTCTTTGTAGATTTCTCTTCATCTCATTTTATTTCCAATCTTTTGATCTTTGGGACCTGGTCTTTGTTCACTTGTTCTTCATGTTTTCTTATACATACTTTCTTATATCTAATATCAATGTTCTCTTTCATGGAAGTATCAATCATGCTTATACAATCATGAGTTATGTGTCCATAGTTATGACATTTATAACATTCAATGTTACATGGGGCCACATAAGCATTTCTTGCTTAAACATTTATTTTATAATCCTTGCAATCTGCAACCTTATGTTCAAAGTTAGTACAGTAAAAAAAATGACCATAAAATAAATTTACATACCTGGGAGTGAATGATATTCTTTATGGTGTATTCCTTCTGAATTTATGCCTTGACTGATCATGATCATGATTGAAGCTTCTTTGTGGCTTGAACATGGACTGTCTTCTTGAAGATGTATCTTTATTAGTTTTCTTAGAGTCTAGTTGACCATGATTCCTTCCTTTGAGTACTTCTGCATAACTCTTGTTATTTTCTTCATTCTTCTTTTCTAGCAACCTAGAGTGCTTCTCTTCATTCTCTATTGTTGATGTAAATGTTTATGTCTCTTCAACGTTCTTGTTGAGCTTGATGAATTTGACTCTTAGTGTGACAACTTCTTCTTCAAGCTTCTCAACCTCTTCTTCGTTATTCATTATCTGAGACTTCATGACTTCTTATGTTCTCTTTGCTTCCTCAAGTTGTATTTTCAATGTAATTATTTCTTCTTTGAGTCTTCTCTCTTCTTGACCAAATTCTTCCTCAAGCTGGTTTAAGACATCGGTTATTTCCTTGAGATGATCTGTCAGTATATTTTCTCTCTTTTTTGCTTCTTCCTTTTGTGCTTCTATGTTGGCTTCCAAACATTGCTTCTGAATCTTGAACGTTTCTTCAATTTCTTTGGCTTATTTCCACCAATCCTGTAGACATGTAATAATATGATGTACATTTTCTAAGATTTGAGGACTTTTATTTAGCTTAATCAATTATTCCTTCAGGAGTTGTTTTTCCTTCTTTGCTTTGCTTAATTGAGTGAAAACATAGTTAAATTTTGCCTCAATATCCACTTCACTCTCTTCTTATTCCTAGTTTGTCTGACACGATGAATATTTTTCTTCTTTTTATGTATATGCATCTTCTTTGGAATTCTCTCAATCTAGAATGGGAGAAAAATAGATATTATGTAGATTATCCCAAAGTTCTTTAGTTGATGAACAATGTCCCACTTTGTCCTTTACTGAATTAGGTAATCCTTCCAAGATAGAATCTAAAGCTATTTTTTTGTTCCTTTTCAATTCATTCTTGTTGTAACAACTGAGTGCCAAACATCATACCCCTGTGCATGTAAAAATGTTTTCATTCATTTTCTACACATCTCATACTTTAGACCATTCTGACCATCAAACTATGGTATTCCATTTCTATACAAATTGTTTCTCTCCATGATCTTCCTTTTAGTGGTTAAATTGTTTTCTTGAAGGACCATCTATGATACCAATTGTTGGATTACAAAATGGGGGGCATGAATCAGTGATGAAAAATTATACCAATTATTAATCCTTTAAACCACAATATATATTCGTTTACTCATTCAACCATGTTCATCTATTCATCATCAATATCTCACTGTATCATAAGCATTAACATTCAATCGTGCATAATAAACAATAACAAACACATCCACACAATGCATAGTACACCAATATTTATGTGGAAACCCAATTAGGGAGAAAACCACATAGTGCTTTTCATATATGTCAAGAATTAGATTCAAGGAAGCACCACCTTCCAATTCTCCGGCTACAACTGGAAGGAGGCTTTGAACCCCTAGTTTCTCAGGCTACAACCTGAGGGAAAATTCAACTCCCCAATTCTCTGGCTACAACCAGAAGGATGCTACAACCTCCTATGTTCTTTCACTATGACCAGAAGGTGTCTACAACCACCTATCATTTCCCCGTCCAACCGCCCTGAAATATAAGTAGAATGATGGAACCACTTTCACACTGTCATTGTGAGATATACTGATGTAAACATGTACCAAAATGTACCACTAACCTGTAATAAACTTGTGTCGATGTCCTCTAATCAACTTGTGTCACTGTCTTGTAACCAACCTGTACCTGCGTCTTTCCTGAACCAACAAAATTAAATACACCAACACCATGTACCAATACTCTCCTCAATATATATGATCTGATAGCATAGTTTTCATAACCAAAACCACAAGAATATCACTCAATGATATGCCAACAATGCACATCAATCATGTACATCAACCATGTACATCAAAACTATACAAAGATAACCAACAACATGTACCAATCATGTATCAACAACAAACCAAACTATGCCTCAACAAGATGTATCAAGATCACCATTTACTTCAAGTATGTTTCTCATCCATGTACCCAGTCATATACCTCTACCATATACCAATAACATACACCAATATAACCAACACTATACCTCTAAAAGTGCACCACACTCTCCATAAATCAAATACCATAAATCCTCACATCAACCATGTGCCACAACCTCATAGTTATATAGCCTCTATATGTACCAATAACTTAAAAAACGTACCTCAACCAAAATCCCTCAAACATGAACCAATACTAAACTTCAATAGATATGCCTCAAATCAAATCTACAACAAGCCCTAAACATCCAAGAGGGCATCCAACAGATTTACAACGAAAACCCTCGACTAGATTCATAGATTCAACACTACACATATGAAAACCATACATTTTTCTTCTTGTAGCATTCTAATGTTGTGGTTTTGCTGCCACGAATCTGTTGCCGTGATTTTTCTGCCTCTTTTTTTTCTACGATTATTTTGCGCACTTTTTTTGCCACACTTTTCTTGCCACGATTTTTCTGCTGCACTTTTCCTGTCGCGATGATTCTGCYTCACTTTTCCTGCCATGATTTTTCTTTCGCACTTTTCTTACTGTGATTTTTCTACCGCATTTTTCTTGCCACAATTTTTATGCCACACGTTTTYTTTATCAACAATGCATGCCCAAATAACCTTTCAAAAAATAGATATCCAATGATATTCAATAGGTGCTAATGGGAGACCCTTGCTCTCTTATTTATACTCTCCAAGTAGTTTCCTCTAAAAGTATCAACTTTTTTCCASTTAACCACTTTTTCCACTTAATCACATTTTTCACTTAACTACTTTGTCCACTTAACTTAACCACTTTCCACAAATAGTAAGTTCACTCCTAGTTGCAACTAAATTTATTATTTAATTAATTTCTTTTCCAACCACTTTGACTTATCCATAAATAGTAAACTCACCACTTCTTGCCACAAGCACTTTATTATTTAAATAATTTATCTTTCCAACCACTTTGACTACTTTATTATTTAAATAATTTATCTTTACTCACAACTTCTTCTTGCAACTAACATTTCTATAATTAGTCAATTCATAACTTATTTTCCCTTAACTAACTTCTTCTTGCAACCATTTTATTATTTAATTTATTTCTTAGTCAACCACTTTGACTATTCAATCTTCTCATCACAACTACTTTACTATAATTACCTTCTTGTTTCAACTAATTTATTTTTAGTTATTTTCTTAATGCAACAACTATACCCATGATTAACTCCTAGTTTAACCCACTTTGACTAGTCAACTTATTCTAGGAGTTTCTAGAAAAATTTGACTTCTTTGACCTTCTAAAGGCTTCTAGATAACTCATGATGGTTATCCAACTTCACAAGGCCATAACTCTCTAACCGTGAGRCATTATGTCACGTTCCACATATCACCATAAATGGCATGCCATATACTATCCATCTAGAATGTTCTTACCTGTAAATTCATTGATCTTCATTCCTTTATACGTCAAACAGACTCGGGTCCCTTACCCATTCTTTTGTGCTAYTGAAATTTTCTACTGGACTTMTCAAAGGGTTGACATCAATCTACAATATCACTCTCTAAGGGTTAACATCAATGACAACCAACAGTCCAGACCAATTGTCCATCAACCTAATCCAACTGTYTACGAATATCAACCCTAGAAGAAGTTGTCAAACCTCGTATATGGATAGCCCTCGTCATCTTGTTTCCAAAAGTAGGTGGTACGTCACATGGTTCCTCACAGTTGAGGATTTATTCCCTCTTGAAGATGAATTCCCAAAGTATGGTTAAGAAGCTRCTAAACGGTTGCAACAAGAAGTTACAAGTCAACCCCAAAATTGATTAAAGAAGAAAAGTTGTTGCAAAGTCAAGTAAAGGAGTTACTTAAAAGAGTATAAATACACATTAAGAAAATTTCATTTGGAATCATCCAAACAATTGATTTTGAAGAACAATTTTGGTAGCGGAGTTGTACAGAGGAGATCATACTCGACGTTGCGGGTGCGAGGAAGGTCAGAGTTGTAGGTGCAAGGAGGTTTTTTAGAAAAAACATTTCTGAGAATATCCTCGTTGGACGAGTATATACTGTCCCATGAGGCCTTAGTGGGTGATGATAGCCTCGTTATGTGAGGCCCCGCTAGTTGCCCAATTTTTTCAAAGAGGATATCTGATATTGTAGATTTTGGCACATTATTTGAGGCTTATTATTGGCACATGTTTTATGCAGTTGTTGTATCCAATTTGATGATGATTTTGTATCAATGACAAGTTATTTATCTTATCTATTCATGGGTGGAAGGAAGGGGCAAGGAAAAGGGGGTTGGAGCCTCCTTCCAATTATAGCTGGAGAATTTAGGGAGTTGTGGCTTCCTTCGGGTTCGAGTTCTAGCTTCCTTTGAATGCAATCTTTTTATTATGTAAGAATTATGTAAGAAAAACATTTTGTGGATTTCCATGTAAATCTATTATGCACTGTGAATATATTTGATACATTATTTGATTGAAAGTAAAGTTGAAAGTAAAGTTGTAAAAAATTGTTAAATTGTACTTGATACATTAAATTGGGAGGTCTCTTGAGCCCTTTTAATATTCATCATACTTTAATACATGAGTAAATATAGAAATATATATGTATTAAGGATAAATACATAAGTAAGTACACAAATGTAACATAATGGATCTTATTGGAACAAGCACAATCGCTCTAACCATGTCTCATATGTATAAATCGCTCTAACCATGTCTCATGTGTATAAATCATAATGAAGATGAACAAAAACACAGTTGGATATCCTTTCCAAATACTCTACTCTCTCGTAAATATGTGTGTTGTTCTTCAATGTAGTCTCTCTCTCTCAATGTCGTTGTAATCTACAAGATTACAACATTGGCATTGTTGCCTCCATCATCTTGCTGGGTGACAGCAGCAGCGGATGGGGGTGGTATGAACCTGAAGAAGATGAATTACAACATTGGCATTGTTGCCTCCTTCATCTTGCTGGGTGACAGCAGCAGCGGATGGGGGTGGTATGAACCTGAAGAAGATGGAGAGATAAGAGAATCGATTGTTGCTCATAAATGACAATCGAATATGATTTTACGTGGATGTTTCTTACCTTGGACTGCTCATTGATCGTTGCTCGTGGATTCCGGCGAATCGTTGCTCGTTGATTACTGTTCTTGGAAGTTACTGGCATGAAGAAAAACCTGCAACCTACACAAAGTAGATGCTAAGTGGAAGTTTTTCTCTCATAAAGATAACCCTGCACAAGAAACTAGAAAGCATTTATGTCAGTTGGTTGTTATGAAGCAGTCAGGTGTGTTGGATGCAGACAACGTTCACAAATTTGATGAAGGGTGATCGATGAAAAATTAGACAAAGAAAGAACGAGAGAAATACAAACCCTTTTATGGAAATAGATTCGTGTTTGTAAAGGAGTTATTTTATAAGTGGT
>JASDQU010027880.1:28706-39896 GCA_032191745.1 Picea mariana | reverse complement strand
CATATGTCTGTCGAATTCTTTCAATATGATTGTAGACGTATTGAGCTTTGGAGAGACAATGGCTTTCCAACATGACATAGACATGATACAAATCGAGGTTCCTTCATCAACGATGGTGCAAAGGATGTTCTTCCCCAATATTGTCACTTTGATTTGAAAATAGATGTTCTTTCCCAGTACTATCACTTCCATAGTATTACGAGGAATAAATCTCTATGGTTTGGGGTAGGACCACAACAAATAAAATGAAACCAAGAAATCAACTCAAATATGAAATATGCTAGATAAATGGAAATGCCAACAAAAGAAAGGCTAGAGGCCTATCTCTTCTGAACGTTCATAGGAGACCACTGTTGACCTCACAATCCAATGCTCAATACCTACAACTTGTCCTCAACATCCAAGATACACATGCATATGGAAAATGTATGAAATGTGAGTATATAAACTAGTATAATCCATCAACATGTATAACTAATTTACCCATGGAAAATAATATAAACATTTTCAACATATAATTGGATGAGAATAGAGTATTTCTATTAATATAATCAACAGAAATACATATGTGACAACCTTCTATATCAACAACTTGTCGAAATGGAGAAACTAAGTCCCTCCACCTGGGTCTTGACAGCTTCAATCCTCCACAAGGCAAGCTCACAAGTTCTAGGAGTAATTGATTTCCTCAGATTCACAGGTTAGGGAGATATTGGGGGATGGACATACAAAGAGTTCATACTTAAAGAACTAAGGGATGAATACTCAAGGATGTAAGAAGGGGAAAAATTTCTCCATCTTTATATACTTTTTTTCTCCTTCATCAAGGCTTGTGTATGGCTCAATTTATATCCTTCAAAGGGAATTGAAGGGTCAAAACGGAGCTTTTCCAACATATGAAAGGCCAAGGATCATGGATCCCGTGACTTGGCATGGAAAATATGAAATATTTTTAATTTTGAGTACAAAACCCAATGTACACGGGTTGTAATAGAGCAACCTGCGTATACGCACGTTGAATAATTGTAGCCCACGTATATGAACAAAAATTTGAATTTTTGACTTTTGATTGAGAAATATGGTGAAACAAATTCTATAGAGGGAAAGGGTATGCCACCAAAGCATGATGCATAGAGTGTGGAATTTTTTTTTATAACAGATAGAAACATCCTTGGCAATGGCCAGTAAAAGAGACTTGGTGAATCACTCCATCAAGAGTTCATCAAGAATCTAGGTCTTAATCATCCTATATCTTCGTCTCTACTCATGTGTGATAAAAAATGTGGGTGCAAGTATTTTTATGTAGTGATGTCAGGAGCTATGTTCCTATCTCTTACCACTTGGGTAATTGGTAATGTGTTAGAAACACCATCACCAAGTCATTAAAAATATTGAAGGAAGTGCCCTTTAATTTAATGTACCATTTGGCAACACTTCCAGTCAAGGATCTATTGAAAATATGCAACCTTATACTGTCATCCATTAAGGATTTGGATGAGCACCACAAATGATATGTCATTATGGGTGTGGAGGGGTCTTCTCCTAGATTTCCATCAAATTTAGGCATGTCCGATGGGATCTTAGTACGTATAACTGACCATGAAGGGTCATGGGAAATGGGGTAATTTTTTAGACACAACAAATCAGGAAATTTCAACATCAACAATAAAGAAAATTACATATGAGAAAACGAATATTGGGATGGTGATGAATTTCCTTGAGACCTAGATGAACTTTTTGGTTCCCCCATGTTTGTTCTTTTAGAAGGATTGGATTTTCCAAAAGGGTAATTGTTGTTGGCACGTAATTGATCATACCAAGGTCCTTCTTAGCTTACCAACAAAAGGTACTGTGTAGTCTAGAGCGCTTGAATTTTCATCTCCTCTGAAGAGAAGAAGTCTCACCCAAAGCGCAACCAAGACAAAAGGACAGGGAAGGGCAAGGAGAATACTTGGGTGGGCTCCCAGAACCTTCAAGATTCACCATGATCTTGCACAAGATAGACCACTACAGAACATATCTGAATTCATGCATACTCGAACCAAATATACTTAAGTTGCAAAAAACATTCATACATAGAGACATCATATTGAGATTATCAAGCATAAAGAAGTATTGTAAAGATACAATGCATAAGCACAAACACAATATGACACATTATATTTCAAAATTTTGGGTCCGTCCTCATCTATTAGCTTCAGAACTTATTGAATACAATCTCAGAGATACAGATTTTTATCCTATTACATACTTCTGACTCTAGACTCATGTCGCAGAGATCTATCTACCCAAAACTGTATATAGATTACATTTGCAAAACCTTTTCTCAACTAAACCCAACAACAACATTTGATTAACAACAAAAAAACTCAACCTTTCAACACTAGCCAACCCAACCCTTTTACAATAGTATCTATCTAATATATAGGCTGAGTGGGATCTTATGGATCTGGGCTCACATGCTTTCTTGTTATGTTGTAACTAATTTTTCCTCGTTGGTGTTGCGTTGTTTGTTTCCACAACTGATTTTTGTTCCTTTTACTTGCCCCACTTTCCAGCTTCTTCTGTAGCTTGCGCAAATCGTGTTAAATGAAAACTAGGGTTGTATTCCTTATTGCACATATTCAAATCCAAAAACAAAGGGCCCAACAAGATCTGACCACAAGCCTTGACTCGCCCTCGATTCAAGTACTTGGCTCTTTTGCAACTTCTAGGAGTAATCGTTCCTTTCCCTTGTCCTCTTTCTCTGCTTTAGTTTCCTATTCATCTTGGGATCTCTCTTTCTCTGCCTCTTCAAATGAAGGGACCAACTCTAAGGCCTGCTTCCTGACTTCCTGGAAACTCCCAACTTTATCCCTCCACTTCCTAGCAAGGAGTGAAGCTTCAACTACAAACTGTTGGGTCGCATATGTGATACATCCTTTGGGATTGGATGTGACTAGAGAGTTCCATTCAGACTCTATTGTAGCTTCTAACTGATGAATTTTCATGTACCCTATATGACCGACAGGTCGAAAGTCAGGCAACTCCTTATTGGCTACAAATTGTGCCTCAAAAAGAGAATTCAACTCATTATCCACTTGCTGGATTTGGTTGAATTTCTCTTGTTGCTCCAACAGGTCCATGGTGACCACAACTTCCTCATTCAACTATTGTATTCTCGTGCGCACATCCTCTAAGGCTTGGTTGTGCCTTTCTATAATTCCCATCAAGTCACTGACTTCTCAGAATATGTTTGTGCACTCAGTTGTGCACTCGTGTAGTGTTGTTCGAGCATTTTTTCCTTCCAGCACTAGTTTCTCCATCTACTCCTACAACATCCGAGGTTGTTTCTCCGCTTCTTGTTGAATCTATCGCAACTACACTTCCATATGATCTGCATGAATGGAAAACTATGACCATGCTCCATGGATTAATTCGATCTGATGCTCAGGCTCTCCTGCATCGCTGGATTCTAGCAGTTGAGGTGCGACATTTCTTATTTCCAGCCAAGATTCAACAAGCCTCTCCTGGACTCTTTTGAGTTTCTACTCTTCCTGGATCTTGGTGAATTATTTCAATGTCTTACATGCTTGAGAAATGATCGTTTCCTCCCTTTCCAACTCTGAATTCCTTTTGGCCTACTAGAGACTCTGCTCCATTTGATTAGTTGAGACTCTGATCATTCTGACTAGCTGCGTTGTTGTCCACTGGGCAAGTTCAATGGAAGAAGGGTTGGCATCCCTGGGTGCTTGGACCTACAGTGGAAGTCCACTTGTCATTGAGTTCTCTAAGGGAGTCTCTACCGCCTCCTCTCTTGTAGATGATCTTGGCACAAGCCACAACCTCAGCGCCTCTGATAGGAATGTGAAAACATTCATTCTAGCTAGGTAGCGTTGTAGCAACTCTGCACACTGTTGAGGTTTTTAGAGGACTAGCTCCATATGTTCCTGCACTAACGTTGCACTTTGTCCTGAAGTCGTCTCATGTTCCTTCTGGCCCTCTAGTATCTCTGCTTCTTTTTGGACCTCAAATTCCTAGGTTGCGCTTCCCATAGCACCCTCAACCTTAGTCATTGAGGAAATGTGTTGGGGACTTCAGACTTGCAGCTTATTTACTGTTTGCATATTCATTGAAGACAGAGTGTCCTTAATCAACACAAAGGGTATGATTTGTTGGTCCTAGGATTTAGGGTTCAGGCCAATCAGTTGTAGCCTCTTTTTGGGTACTTTTGGGTTTGGACCAAAGAGTTTTAGTGTCTGGTCAGGTATCTTTGGGTTCAGACCAGGGATTTTTGTCCTCTGCTCAGTTATTTCTAGGGGGTCAAGCTGCATGGGTTCTGGATCATTGGTTTGGGATGGAATGTCAGTTTCTAGAGGTGGTGACTGGGGTTGTGGTGGTGATGGAGGTTTCTTAGTGATGATGGTGGATGGAGTGGTGTCAGGCTAAGGGTCGTCTTCAATATGTATAATATAGGATGCTCAAGCCATTGAGGGAGTGTACGGGATGGTGGATGAAATGGATTGGGGGTTCAGAACCGTACTTGGGGAGATCCCCATCCTAATTTTCTTAGCAACTGGATCTGTGATGAATACAATGCTAAGGATTTTGTTGAAATCCTTACCTGTCAACATAGATTTTTCTGATAGTTGTGGGAACATTGGAAATTTTCTCTTATTGTGCTCCAGTGGCTGAATCTCCTCCTCCTCACCAGATTTTGTCTATGTCGTAGCTTATTTTTTCTATACCTTCAGTCCTGAGCTCAGTCCTTCCCCTAATTCCTGACCTTTAATCTTCAACAGATTGGCGGTAAGAACATAATGCATCCCCAACTTGCACGGGTTGCTTTTGAATCCAGGCCACGATATAACGTCCTTGTCGAAGGCCTATTCATCCAAATAGAATGGAATCATGCGCAAATGGAATTCCACCCTGTTGGCATACTTGGGCCACATAAATGTATGGTGGAGGTTCATGTTGAATGCTATGTTCTACGTATTGCAGTTGAGTAGCTCCTGTAGAATGTTGTGTGTGCAGTTGAGTAGCCACTTAGAGAACATCGTGTTGTTGAAGGTGTGTGTTCTCCGAGTCTGCCCTTGAATGTCAGGGCTCAAACATTTTTTCAAGGCACCCCTTTTCTGTTGATGCTAGCGGTCTTCCAATGGGTGGTGTCCACTTGAGCATTGTGAATGTAAGCAACAAGTATCTGTAGGTGAAAGTACCACCTTTATCCTGGGCTTCCTCACAGGCCACAAGGATTTCCTCCAATAGGTAGTTTCACCAATTGAAGACAATGCCATTGGTGCAAAAATCTTGCATTGATAAAGCATCCAGTGTGGATTCTCCCTTGTAATAGGACCTCATGAATTTTCTAGAAATTCTGTAGCAACTGGTCATGACCGTCTCAAGTAGTATGGGGTCGATTTTGGCAATGTTCCCCCCCTCTGTGTGTAAAATATTTCATATAGTTTGGGCTCCCCCTTCTTCTTTCTGTTCTTGGTGGTACCCTGGAAACCTTTGGACACATCCACACCCTCGAGGGACAGTCCAATAAGCTGGTGGATGTATTCTACCTGGATTGGATATCTCCTATCCAACCACAGACTTTTGTCATGCACCCTGCTGATCAGAAACTTGGTACACCTCAAAACTTCACCTGTGGTGCTGAAAACTGGTAATTCCCTGAGGTTAATGATGGTAGAGTTGAAAAAATTAACAAACTAGAGCTTTGGAAAAAATTGCATGCCTCCCAACTCATCTGGAGTGACACTCCAAAAAACATCTATGTTCATCTGAGGGAACAAGATTGGGTCTGTCAGGTTGAGGTCAAGGATCTTGAATTGCTCCACTTTCCCCTTTAGATTGCCCACGACCTTGACCCGGGGATTGCAAGGCTCATCTAGTATTGCATCCTTTGAAACAACACTTTGATTCCTTGTAGCTCTCGGCATGGTCAGTTTGACCTATCAACAAATTGGAAAGGAAAAACAAGGATTGGGGAGCACAACTAAGGGCCGAGGGATTACCCAGGCTTGCTCAATCTTCAAAATTCGTAAATCTCCAAGTTCTTTCTGAGAAAAAATGCATCCTACACCGAGTTCTTAGACCCTTATACCTGGGATGATATGAGAAGTTCTGTAATCATTTTTATTCATCATTACCCTATAGATGCAACTTTTATCTGAGTTGTCCGACGAGATTAGTTAACGGGGTAAATCTATTAGGTGATCTTGACATTTACTGGGCAAGTTGGTCAGGGATGTGGCAAATTTAAGACCTTACTGTTTAATGGATGAGAATACTGGTGCGAATACCGATGGAATCTTTATGTATCATGACTTTATGGATTAACTGAATTTAGACGAGGTACTTTAGTAGTAATAAAGTTTGTGACTGGACTGGGTTTGTGTGGCACATTGAATCAGGTTGCATCCGGATTCACTCTCCCTTCGACCACAAAGGAGTCCCCATCATATTAATGTCTGTCATTAATAGGTTCTTGACACTTCTGATCCTACGCTGCTGAGTAAGCAGTTCTGCATCAAAACAACACTTAACCAAAAAAAATAACTACATGTCATGGCACAATGATGTAGTCTTCGACTTTATTAACTGAATTCACAATAGTTTTCTAGAAAATTCAAATCTAACTACTACACATTCTCCTTCGGACAAGAGAAATCATACCTTTAGCTCATTTATGAGATATATAGGGTTTCAGTTGAGCGCCATTCATCCATCCTAGCCGCAACATACCATCTAGTTGTGCAAGTATGACTGCTCCAGACAGTCAGATAATGGCCCCAACCAATCCATGCACAACTTCCCTAGATGTTTCTAGTATCGACTGTCATAAAGTAGGACCTTATCTCCTTGCACAAATAATTTGGTATTAATGTGTCTATCATGCCAAGATTTTGGCCTTACTTTCTCAACTGACTAATGGAAGTCTGCTAAAAACCTTGTCTCTTCAAGTTCTTGTAAATCCATGAGCCTCTGGAAAACTGATTCATCCTCTGACATGTGTGTAATCTGTGCAATATACAAACTTGGAGTAATGAATTCGGTAGGTGCCACAACCTATTTCCCATAAACTAGATGAAATGGAGTGTGCTTGTGGAGTTTCTTTGTGGTTGTCCTGTAAGCCCATAACATTGTTGGAACTCTATCATCCCAATCTTCCCTCTTTGCGCAATAGACCTTCGTTAATCCTCTCTCTAGAATAATGTTAAACGCTTCCACTGTTCCATTGGCTTGCAGATGGTAGGGACTACTTTTATGATGTTGGATCAAGAACTTTGATGTAATATTTTCTATTGTACTACTGATAAAATGATCTCCCTGATCACTAGTCAGACTCCTAGGACATCCAAACTGAGTGATAATATTTTCAAAAATGAACCTAGCAGTAGTATTGGTCGAACAATACTGAACATTTGTTTCCTCATCCAAACGTGTAATGTAGTCGGTTTCGGTAATAATATACCTAGCCTTTGAATGTATAACTATGGGGTTGATCGACCCAATGAAGTCAACCGCCCACTTCTCAAATTCTTGTAAATATCAAACTGGTTGAAGTGGAAACTCATCTCATCATCATGGCTTCCCTAGTCTTTGACAAACATCACATGATCTAGCAGACTTTGCATCCTTGAAGAGAATGGCCCACCATAGTCCAGCTTGGAGGACTTTATGCGTGGTGGCCTTTCCTCCAACATGACCTCATGCCATTCCACTGTGGCACTCCCATAGTATGTCTTGTATTTCATGATCTAAGACACATCCCTTGAGGATACTATCTAGTCCCAATTTATACGATTGTCCTAGAATCAATTGATAGTCCGCTTCTCTAACCACCATATGGTGTTTCTGGGTTGCGGAGTACGTTTTTAGGAAGGCCCTTGTACTTAAGAAGACTATTATGTCTTACAGGTGTTTTGGTATGGCCTCAACCCAGAACAGGTCTGCATCTGGGAGCTAATCATCGACTACTCTTCCACTTTCCCCTGACTCTAATCTAGACAGGTGATCAGGCCCTACATTACATCTTCCAGACTTAATGATCACTTCAAAAGAAAAATCCTGGAATAGTAGCAACCATAGACACATTCTCCTTTCCAACATAGGTTTGTTAACTAGATATTTTAATGTAGAATGATCAGTAAAGAACTTAAAATGAGAACCTAACAAATAATGTCTAAACTTATGCAAAGCGTAAATCATAGCTAAACCCTCCCTTTATATCATTGTATAGCTGCGCTCATCTTGTGATAACTTATTTCTAGCAAAATATATAGGATTATCCATGGCTCCATCTCCTGGTTGCACTAAGATGGATCCCAAGGCAATACCTGATGCGTCTACATGCACATGAAATTCATTTTCCCAGTTTGGAAATATCAGAGTCGGTGTCGTGTTGAGATTCTCCTTTAGATCTCGATCACTTTATCACATTCTAGGGTCCATTGGAACACTTCGGCCTTCTTTAGTTGATTTTCCAGAGGTGTAGTGATATTTTCATATCTTATGATAAACCTGCGATAGTACCCCGTGTTCCCCATCATGGAGCGCAACTGCTTAACACTCGTAGGTGGAGGCATGTTCACAATAACTGCAACTTTGGTTGGGTCTACCAATACTCCCTCTCAGCATACTATGTGGCCCAACAAATTTCCATGTGGCACACAGAAGACACACTTTCTAAGGTTCAACGATATATGCAATTCTCTACATCTGTCAAACATCAAACGTAGTAGCGATACATGTTCTTGAGAAGACTTTATACCATCCAATCATCCATATAAACTTCTATATATTAATTCTCAGAAAGCTCCTATTACAATCCTGGAAAAAAATACAGGGGCGTTCTTTAGGCCGAATGGCATCACATTTTATGAAAATGACCCCCATTTTGTTGTGAGCGTGATCTATGTTTTTCCCTCTTCAACAATCCTTACTTGGTGATACCCTGAAATCCATCTGTAAATGAGTAATATTCTTTGCCTGCAACTTGTTCTAGCACCTCATTAGTAAAAGATGTTGAGAAAGGGTCATGCAAAAAAGCAAAGTTAAGGATTTTGTAGTCTACACAGACCCTAATGTCCTCCGTGCCTTTCTTTCTCTAGATGACTATTGGGCTGACCCATTCTGCCTCTTCCACCGCGAAAATAAGTCCATCTTCCAGCATATTGTCTATTTCCCTCTTAACCTTCTCTTTCACTCTAGGGTTAAGGTGATATGGTATATGCCTCATAGGCTTTGATCCCGATTTTAATTCAATTTTCATCTCTCCCATAGCTCCTTTAATCTCTTTTAGCTCTGAAAATGTCTTTGGGAACAAATCCTCATACTCTCTCAACAAGCTTTATTTCTTGGCTAGTTTTCTCATCCTAGTAATATCCCACCATAGCTATCTTAGGTTGCTCTTTCATCCCTATATTGACTTTGCACAACTTCAATTGGTGATTATAAGAACCATTAGTCTGACTGGGTATGATGTTCTAGATTTCTCTGCTCCCTTCTGTCTCTTTAATGGCTAAGTTTCTCAATTCTTCTAAATCATCCGAGATTTCCAAATCCTTCTCAATATTATAGAATTCTATAGGTCTCTTGTCCATGTTTAAGTGAATATTAGACTGAATTTCTTGGTTATGCCTTGTGCATACCACTAGGTCCGATTTCCGTTTACTAGTGTCTGTAAAAAGGAATTATTTAATTCTTTGCAGGACTACTTTAAGATCAGGGTACTTACTTGTAAACAAGAAGTCCTTGCAAAAGTGATATGCCACCATTTGTGAGTCGCTGGTATGTCTTCTGGTTTCTTCATGCATGAACCAATCTTTCAGAATTGGACCTAGTGAATGGGGAAATAATTGAACCCAGAAGCAAGATGGTATTTCCGCAACTTGCCACTATGTCACACATTATTCAATATGTTCTTTAGAATCAGACCATCCATTGAATAGTTTTGCAACTTGTAAATCTGTCTACATATTTGATTCCAGCTGCTCCTTATCTTGAAATATATATTGGATATCTTATCTTGCTTCACATCATTCCAATTTCCAATTAAGGTTTTGTGATTGGCCCACCATCTGGAAAGGGTGTCCTGGAGGGATAAATCCAATACTGAGATACTTTGATCCTCCAATACATTTTCTTCCATGTTGACCATAAAATTGTCAAGTCATGAGGTACCATCATATATTGGGTGTTCTATGACCTCGGTTCCAACCCATATAATTTCCCTGAAAATTGAAAATCTTTTTGAAAATATTTCATATGAGCCTTACTACCAACTGTCAAATGCCAGTTCTAAATCTTCGTCCATTGATTGTAAGCTCCTCCAACTTATTGATCCATCAGTAGTAGGATTTATGTAATCTTCTCTTGTTCCTGTTGTTACGCTGTACAACTAATACAAGTCTTCTCCCTCCATATGTTTTTCCATTGGCTCTGTTGTTCCAGAGTCTGTACTTAAGGCTTGAAAGTATAGTGTCTAGGCATCCGAAAGTGAGTAAAGGGTAAAGAATGGAAGAAATATCAACCTTTGGCAAGGGAAGCTAGGGATGATTTCTAGGTTGACGTTGTCTAGCTTCCAACTATTCCTGGATGTTTATATCCCGTTCAATGGCTACCCATGAACGTTCGAGTTCAACCCGTGTATTGGTTGTTTTAAGAATAGTATCAAAAAGATTTAAGGAAATATGTGTTTGATCTGATAGTCCGGGTTCGATATTAGGTTGTCTTGTTACAGGGAAAGTCATAGAGAAATAGAAAGATAAGAAAATCTCAGGAGAAATTTAGGTGTTGTCTCAATTTCAATCATATAAAAGAGAGTTTACAATTCTAGGAGTGAAAATAGGGTGCAAACCAAAGGCCCTTTCCTGTAACTGAGTTATATTTTAATAAGGATGTATGGGGTGGGAGAAAACATTGAGCTATCTATCGTGTAAGGCTCCTATCAAGGGAGAATCTCACTTATAAACAAAAGAAGAAAAAATGTAAAGAAATAACCCGATGAAGCATAATATATATATAGAATTCTAAGGTGTTTACTGGTCTTATACCTGCTGATAATTGGTACAGAGGAAAAACAATGAACAATATAGAAAACTAGAATTCATTCACTATAGTAGAGGTTGTACTAAATTATAGTGAAGCGTTCATCAGATACGATATGAAATGAAATGAAATATGAGATACAAGGAA
>JASDQU010027880.1:10587-28617 GCA_032191745.1 Picea mariana | reverse complement strand
AAAGGTCCAGCATCTTTTGTTTCTTTCTATGGTATATTTATACAATTTTACATAAGATGGAATCTCAATCGTTACAAAATTTTCAGTTACGATAAGAAGGAGAACAATCGTTCCATTTCTTCATCTCTGTCTTTATTTGGTACCAGAATCTTGTCCTCTCGCATGCTCGATACAAGTGGCACATCTTTCCACTAGCCAAGATATCAACCTTGATGGTTCCGCTTGACAGTTGGCCTCAAAAGAGTAACAATCTCGGGCTAATTGCGGTAACCTTTCTTCCATCTGTCAGTCTATGATGTCAATAGAGCATAATTGCACACTTGGTTTAATCATACATTTATCTATTTGAACTATGTCTACCATAGTTACTTGTGAGATTTCGACCGAATTTCTTTCTTCTTTTTCATTTATATCAAGAGAGATTTTCACTATATTCATTTGCCTCAATGTCTCAGCACTGCCTTCACTATCAATACCTAACATATTACCATCTATAGAGCCAAAAGCCTCTTCAAAGGATTTCATTACCTTCTTGGCTTGTAGTTTACCTTCTGATATACCGTGCTCCCATTCTTTCAATAAAATATTTCCTTTGGTCTGCTCCAAAATGGAAAACCTAGGAGTACTTCCTGATTCCCTGTTGTTTGTAGCTATCACAGCCTCTTGAAAAGAGACCAAAGCTGCTCCAGCTTCTCTTTCTCTGACAGATAAATTTTCCAATACTTCATCAACGAGTAAGCAGTTGTCCCGAATTATCTCTACCTTGGCGAGTAAACTTCGTTGGGCTGCAGAAACCCTGCTTCGAATCTCCATTTCCTGGGACTGGAACATCTCGATATCTATAACTTTACTTTCAGTGATTTCCACTCTAGCCTGTAGCTATTCAATCCCATATTTTTGCTGGCTCGCTTGTATCTGACTGTCCTGAACTACCAGCTTTGCTTGTTCGAGCTTAGTTTTGAGCAGCTCTATCTCCTTTTTATCGGCCAACCTTGCTTGTTCTATTCCTGCGCTCGCTTGGTCCTTGGAAACCTCCTCTGTTGTGGCTAGTCTAGCTTCTAAGGTTTTGATGAGGCGATTTTTTCACTTCAGCTGATTTTTCAAAACCCCGACTGAAAATTGGTTTGATGTAGCGTATGCCCCTAATGTCCCATCTATTTCTGTAGCAAAATCTTCTTTCTTCTTGGCTTTCCCATCGGTCAACACTTTGTACTTCTTGGCTGCTGATCCCCCTTCCTGATAGAATTCTCTTTTTACCACAGCCTTTCTCTTCTTGTCGAAAAAGAACTCATTTGGAGGGAGCTCTTCCACCCTTATAGGTCTCAATTCTTCATTTAAAATCCACCCTGCATCTATGTTTCCCTGAGTTGACTGCAAGGGAGTAATGGATGCGATGAGATCTCCAATTTGCTTAGCTGGCTGTCCTGGATTAGTGACTAGAGTTTTCTTTTTCTGCGGCTCGGGAGTCTTTATCTCTGTTTTCGAACTCCTAGTTTGCTCTTCCCTGTCCTAGTGTTTTTCTTGGCTGGGTGTCGCATCTTTGGAGCCTTCAGATTCTTTTTATTTCACCTCTATTGTACTTGGATTCTCACCCCACAATACTGTGGGAAGACAAATGTGTCAATGTTCTTGGAATTTTAGAACATCGGACCTCTCTTCGGGTGCCAGGGCTTGTATCTAAGCCAAAATCTTGGCATAAGATCTTGCGCCTCAGAAAATGTCATCTGAGGGAAAATTATCATGTTCGAACCTTTTGATTCCACAACTGGCTAAGTGATTACTTACGACCCTTTGCAGATCGTGCTTCTTGAATTCAATATGAACCAAATTTAGGTCTTCGAGGGCTGCTGCATCAGCTTTAGCATGCCCAAAATCTAACAAAGAATATGAATTTAAATGAATAGAAAAAGGTGGCCATACCTTCTTTGAATATCCCTTAAGCTCCTTGTTTATGCCACCAATTACGGTTTGCCTAGCAACCTCACAACAAGCCATCTTGTCGGGTATGAATAATGGTAATGCATGTTGGGCAACAGAAGCTCCGAAAACTCTGAGATATGAGAATTCTGCTTCTACATACCAGTCGTCTATATTGCTCAGATTCATCGCTATACTGTCTGAGATCTTGGGTGGCGGGTGGCTGAAAATAGTGACATGTAGCGGTACCATTACCCAGTTAAAGATTTCATACACAAAATATGCCGCTTTGTTTTCCCACAGTTTTGAATGGTAGACGTGGATGGGCTCAACCTCTGATGGATTCCAACTCCAACTCATTAAGGGAAAGGATGTTAGAAAACACACGACGTCCATAATGTACGTGGACATAAAGAATGAAGAAATATTTTCACTCTCCCTCTGAGCTCGATACTCTGTAACTCGACTGGTCAAACTATCAGACAACATTTTATCCCACTGAAGAAAGAATTGTGTGGTGTCCTCTCTCCCGTATAATCTACAGGTCATCATAGCTACATATTTGAACTGTGGCTCCAAGGAAGATATTGAATATATACCATTACTGTCTGCCCTGAACTTCGTAGGGTGTGAAATCCAATCTCTGATTAAACTGGACATAGTCTTGTCAAATTGCACAAATTCCTTCTATTTGAAGTTCTCCAAGAATTCAACATCGTATGTAAGTTCTGACACGGTAGGCAACTTGTACATAGCCTGCAGTTGTTTGGGTCTGAAAGTCCCAATAGTGACTTTTTGTTCGTTGATGATGGTTCTGGTTGGTATGTCCACATGGTCTAATGCCCACCGGACCATATCATAGTAAGGGAGTAGTCGTGGCCTGGCTGCTACTTTATGCATTCCAGATTGGACGACGATCTTATATTTGGTGGTCAGGTCATCTTTTTCATTGTCACTGGAATCATCGGAATCATCTACCAATTCAGACTGTAGAACATCAGAAACAAACGAACAGGTCTTGACAGAGTCAATACTTCGAGGTGAAGTGTCAGCGATGTTGTCTGAACCTTGTCCCGAAACCTCAACATTGGCTTTAGATGCTTTTCACGGGGCCATGGCGGGGGATCCTGCTTTAGCTCTTCTGTGATAAAAATATGTATACATACAGAAATTAGTTCGCTGAGAAAAGTTTGCTCTGCGTAATATAGAAATGAATTTGCGATAAAAAAATAACAGCTCTATATATTCAAGCATTTAAAACTCAGTACTTTTCAAGAATAGAATGGTCAAATCATGCTTAACTATAAATTTAGCAATAAAAGCACAATCCTTCCTTGTCGATTCACCTTGTTTCTAATTAATGCCATAAATTTTGGCAGTTTGAAATGTCAGTTGGCATAAGGAAAAATTAAGACTCTCATAGACTGTGCATGCATCAAATCATGAGAAATGTTGGCTTAGCTCAATTAATCAGGTTTTATCAACATTAATTAATCTTTCGGTACTCGCTACATCGGGAGTTTTCACTTTAACCCTTTGAACCTCTAAGACCCGAGATTGAGATGATTATCTTTGGTTAAAAACATAATTATGATTAGGCACTTAATTAATTGCGTGATTATTTATATCGCAACTTTGCGACTCGGATATTCAAAGGTATAGCTTCCGGAAAGTTCGTGTGCCAAGTTGCGAAATCATGAGATCACGACTTCGCGACTCAGAGCTTTGACAGTGTAGTTTTTAAAGGAAAATACACCAACTTGCGAATTTTCGACAGAGCTTAACCGTGGCTAAGCGTTTTACCTTTAACATTAACGTGGGTTACTAAAACAAGAATTTTTTGGTTTCGGCTATCAGGGTTATGACAGTGATACTTTTGGAGTTAGTAAACGCTGAGACGCGAAATCCCGATGATGCTTAGCCGTAGTTTAGAAAACATTTACTCTCACTACTAACCTGGGTAAAACTTTAAAGTGATTTTTCCATTTCTCTCTTTGGGACTTGTGAATTATGTGATCTATAACATCCGATATACGAAATCCCAAGGTAAAAAGGGGAAAATCATTTGAACGAAAAGTAGAACTCGCCTTGAGAGTATGATAACCATCGTCGCTCACCTGATGAGACTTCAGAGATTTTGGAACAAATGAAGAAAAATACGAAAACCATATTTCGATTTCGAGCATTAATATATGAAATTCAAAATGGGCTAAAAAACAAAGGAGACTCCAACAGGCTCCATGTATCAAGGACCTAAATACAGATCCAAGGGTTGAACTACTTTTATTTTGTCTGCCTCAAATGTCATAGTTTCTTTCTTTAGGTCAATCACCACATATTTATCATAGGCCCAATAAATACCAAGTAGTGTAGGATAAGGGTCCTTATCCCCCATGATTTCGATCACCTCAAAATCAGCTACATTCTTTACTCCCACAACATCTATTTCCACATTCTTTAGCCTTCTTATTGGGAAAATGAAATACTGATTGGCCATTCTTAGATGGACTGGGGAATATGTCAACTGGGGTTTTCCTAACCACAAGTCTTTTTAGGAAATATGTTAAAATCAAATCCTAGATCTAACATAACATCCTTAATCTCAAACTCATCTAGCTGGGATACTAATCTGAACTCTTTTCGAGTTCGTACTTTCCTTCTCTACACTCTCTGAGTATTCTTCTCAGGAAGATTAGTCCTTATTCATGTTTCTAGAGATTATTCATTCCCTCGAACTAGGTACAGTGCATTGTGCAACTTTTACGTCAACTGGTCATTCCCAAGAATATAACAAAATAACTGAAACCAAAAGTCAACTACATTTTGTGTTTGCTCAGGCTGTCTCATCATGACTATAGGGTTTCTGGGTGTAGGGGGTGAAGCAAGGAATTGTGTAATCTTAGGGTAAACAATAGGTTGAGGGGGTTTCTCTTGCATCTTAGGGCTAGGGATATTCTGAAATAATTCTATGGCATTTGTAAATAATAACTTCTCTTTTAGAGGATCATACTTGTCTTCCTTATGCACTGATTTCTGGATCTGAGGTAAATTATGAGCATCATCGCTAGTCTTTTCCCCTCCTCGAGTGACGATATTAAGGTTGGAAAATTGTCCCCTAATAAATCTGTTGATCTCTGAAATGATGAGGTTAGTTCCTCGTTGACATACCCAATCTTCCCATTTTTCAATTAGTTCTGGGAAGTCTTCAGTTGTGTGCCCATTGGTTCTACAGTGAGAGAACCATGGCTACCTCAGATGAGGACAATATCTGGCCATGTAGTCTTTCTCATCACAATTTTAGCATCTACTTGGTCCTCTTATCCTGGTTATTCCTCCCTTTAAGTATCCTCCTGCTCCACCTCCTCGACCTCTTCTCGGTCCCTGAGGGGTTTCATTCACCCTGAATGTTGTTTGATCTAGCCTATCCAGAAGTGCATCCAATGCTCTACATTGATTGGTAGTATGTGTGGTAGATGTGAAAAACTGACAATGCATAGTATTTGATACTGTTAAGAACTTTTGAATAATGGGGCATTGTATTGGCCTATGCCTCTGGATTCGACAAATCTCGTAATACTCAACTACTGGCACAACTTTATTACCTAGAAAAGCATGATATGGGGTGGCGTTATGGAATGGTAAATTTGCAGATACTTGTGCAACTCCTCCCATGGGTCCTAATGAAGGTCCCATAAGATTCCGAGGAGGTCCTATTCCCCTCATTTATGGACATTCATTCACCATATGTCCTTTTGTGTAATATACAATACACCAGACCTACGGTCGTCCTGGTCTAGGTATCGTCAATTTTTGAATATTTTCTATAAGAATTGACATTTTCCCTTGTAATTTCGCCAAATTTGCATCTACTGGAGGTGTGGTCACTCTCAGGCTCCCCAGATATCCTTCCATGCCTTCAATCTTTATTGATTGTTCCAAGGCATCTGTCAAAGTGGTTATCCATTGTTTCATTAACTAAATCCGTGTCAGAGGTAACAATCCCTAAATATACCATTCTCTTTGATGTTCCTCATGAATTGGATGTGCTAACCTCCCTATAACATATTTAAACTTCTATCTATATTTCCAGGTTGATTCACCTTCCCTCTACTGAATTTCATGCAACTCAGATAGAGCTTGTTGTTCTGATTGAGGTAGCTTAAACTCTGCTATGAACTTGGTTCGTACCTGGTCAAGTGTGAATGCTTGACCTTTCATTCTTGGTACTCTTGGCTCAATGAACTTCATGTACCATTTGAGAGCATGACCTCCCAAGGTAGTCTAGAAATCCACCAATTTATTTGCATCCGGAGTCTCTCTCAACCTCCAGATTGCTTCACATAAGAACCAATGTTGCCCAACATCTTCATCTCCCTTACTGTAGAATTTTGGGTATCAAGCAATCGAACCTCCCACATTACCAACCATTTTTTATCTTGCTACTCCTATCAAAATAATACCTAACGGTCCTGGTTGTGACCTACTCGGGGATCCCAATATCCTCCCTATACTTGCACTTCTCGGTTGTGACTGAATAACTAGTTGTACTGAATTAAAAGTAGATTAAGAAGGTAGTATCGAATTTACCACTTGTATAGAAGACACTTGGGGTATGGTGTATTCTAGGTTGGCGCCACTAGCTTGGGGTATGGTTGATTCTATGGTTGATTCTAGCTTGGCGCCACTAGATTCTGGAGTGGGTTCTTCATCCCAATTCCTGATCTTTCCTGGCATCGGGGATGAATCTTCTCTTTCTTCTTCAAGATCCATGTCAACATTCCTCTCCCTTTCCTTTACACCTTCTCCTTCTTTTCCACCCTCCTGGGGAATTCTTTCTCTATGCGCTTCTCTCTCACTTAATATTTGACTAGCCAATCTTCCCTGTCTTTTCATCTTTCACAACTCTTCCATATGTCCTTCCTCCACTCCTCCTGGTCTGAATTCTTTCTGCAACTTCTCAGACTGTTTTTTCTTCTTTATTTATCTTACCACACCACCACTTCTCAACTATGGTGGCTCTTTTCAAGGCTCACTCATGTCTTGAATCCATTTCTTGTTGCTTCCCCCGGTTGTCAAAGAACACTCTCCCATCTCTGAGGCCATGACAACACTCCAACCTCACCCCACACCAAGAGAGGGTTTTTACGCTACCATATCAGTTAGGGACATAGTCAACATCCCTTCTTCCATTAACAAAACCTTAATCCACAGTGGGATTTATCTCAATAGTCTTCCCCGTGCATCTTTCTTGAAATTTTCTTCTGCTTGTGAAAAATATTGATTATTCTCAGTTGCAATATTGATATTGTATCCTTCTAATGTGGTATGACCTAGAAGTCAATTGATTGCATTAATTGTCTATCCAACTGACGAAGTGCTGCGATATTTTCTATATCCAAAGAGTAGGTATTCTTGACTTATTCTTGGAGTTCGAGAGATTCTTGGAGCCTATTTATCCAGTGGAAAAGTGCTTCCGGGAACTTAACCCAAAATATCTCTTAGTCGTCGCTCGATCTTTCTAAGTAAAAGACTACCTCCCGTGTATCTTTCACAGATTTTCCTCTCATCCCCACTTTTTTCCATATAAAGGCATCACGATTTCTCTCCTAGCAGTGGTGAAAACTAGATCTGTGAATCCGTAGAAGAATTCTCCCTATAGGTTCCCTTTTAACACAGGTCCCAGCAATGAAACCAGTTTTTTGGCACGTAATTGATCAGACCAGGGTCCTTCTTAGGCTACCAACAAAAGGTACCATGTATTCTAGAGAAATGGAATTTTCATCTCCTCTGAAGATAAGAAGTCTCACTCGAAGTGAAACCAAGAAAGAAGGATAGGGAAGGGCAAGGAGAACACATGGGTGGGATCCCAGAACCTTCAATATTCACCATGATCTTGTGCAAGATAGACCAACTAGAGAAAAAATATGAACTCATGCATACTCGAACTAAAGATACTTAAGTTGTGAAAATCAATCATACACAGAGACATCATATTTAGCTTATCAAGCATAAAGAAGTACTGTGAAGATACACTGCATAAGCACAAACACAGTATGGAACATTATATTTCAAAATTTTGGGTCCTTCTTCATTTATTAGCTTCAGAACTTATCAAACATAGTCTCAGAGATACAAATTTGTGCCAGGTTAGAGAATTCTGACTCCAAACTCATGTCACAGATATCTATCTACCCAAAACTGTATAAAGATTACATTTGCATAACATTTTCTCAACTAAACCCAACAACAACATCTGATTAACAATAAAAAAACTCAGCCTATCAACAATAGCCAACCCAACATTTTTAAAATAGTATCTATTTGATATATAGGCTAAGTGGGATCTTCTAGATTTGGGATTGAATGCTTTCTTGTTCTTTTGTAGCTTATTTTTCCTCATTGGAATTGCATTGTCCCTTTCCACAAATAAATTTTGTTACTTTTACTTGCTCCACTGTCCAACTTATTCTATATCTTCCACAACTCGTGTTAAACTAAAATTGGGACTGTAGTCCTTATTGCGCAGCTTCAAATCCAAAAATAAGTGCCCAACTAGTTCCCCTAGGAATGGAATCACTACCAGAAGCATGGCTTCTCCCACGATTGGACATGCCTCCGAGGAGATTTATATTTGGGATAGGCACATGTTACAGAAACATTCCCCTATGGATGGGTGAATTTTCCCTTGGATTACAAGCCCCTATGCCAAGAAAGAAAATTACATTTGAACACTACCATTCCTATAAATTCATTTTGTCCATCGAAAAAGAGAGAATGAGAGGAAGTGTGATGTACTTCATTTATGATGTTTTCCTAGCCGCTCCAATCCATGATCTCAATCCAACTCCTATTGAAAATCAATACCTGCAATGGAAAACACAAGACAAATGACTTTCTCCTACTCTAATGGATTAGAAAAAATCAATTCATCTATGTAGATTAAGGAAACCATAGGAAAGCACATGAAAACACACACTTGAAGGAAGCATGCCAAGTATATTAATGAGAAATTAGAAGGGAAAACTTACAATCTTTAGATGGTGTTTCAACAGCCTCTCCAAGTCCTCCTCACCCAACCCTTTCTCAAGAGATCCACAATCAAAATAACAATGCTTTGTTGATTTCTCCTCCTTTTCACCATGGAAATGCTTCCATTTATATGATTTGATAGGATCAACCACCGTGAGTATTTTTGGAATTGGTTGAGGATATAACTCCATTATTTGTGATTTTTTCCTTAGATGTAGCCATGGAGTCAGATTCTCACCAAACTAACCCAACCCATCCATAGTATGTTTTAGAAGAAAGTGGGATTTCCTCCAAGATTACGTTGACCAACACAAATCTCCCTTAAAGTGGATAAAAAAGCTCTTTCGTGCCCCCTTAACATGGTCAAGGAGCACTAGCGCTCCCTCTATATGGAAAGGGGAGTGTTGATCTTCCAAAATGTCAAAAATATGAGTAATTCCCTAGGTAAAAAACTTTTTTTGACTGTCAGATGAAGTGAGATTCTTGTTCTAACATGTTTTCGGGGTTGTACCAAATATTTTTATGGTGTCATTTGATATGTGAAACTTAGGAAAAGTGAATGTCACACTTATGACACTTGCAAAAATGAACGTGCGACACTTACGACATTGTTGAAGTGAGGAATTTTTGTGTGTAACATATTTCCCCACAAAGTGTGAAGCCATAAGAGGAATATTGATGGTCGAAACACTTTGTAGAGTCTTCGAAGAAAGAGTATGGAGTTGGAGAACCTGGTATAAGCTATATACAACCATCAAACAATATTAATATATGTTCCATCCCGGAGGCAGGAATACCTATGCTTGGATTACAAGTTACTCAAAGCATAACCACAAACAAATACACTGTGGATCCATCCCTCTATGAAATGATTTGATCATAGCCACAGAAGAATACAGAAGGGAGATATTATGTGATAAGAACATATGCATATAAAAATACAAAGTGGATCTATGTTAAACATATATATCAGTTGAATATCTCCATCCCTAAGCACGGGTGAATTTTCCCTTTGATTAAAAACCCCTATACCAAGACAAAAAATAAAATTTGGACACTACCATTCCTATAAATTCATTGTTTCCATCGAAGAAGATGGAAGGAGAGGAAGAGTGATGTACCTTGTTTATGATGTTTTTCCTAGCCACCTCAATCCATGATCTCAATCTGAATCCTAGACAAAATCAATTCATCGATGCATATTACGACAACCATAGACAAGTACATGTAAACACACACATGAAGGAAATAGGACAAGTATATTAATGAGAACTTATAAGGAAAAACTTAGAATATTCATATAGTGTTGTAGAAGCCTCTCCAAGTCCTCCTCGTCCAACCATTACTCAAAATATCCACAATCAAAATAACAATGCTTTGTTGATTTCTCCTCCATTTCACCATGGAAATGCCTCCATTTATAGGCTTTGAGAGGCTCAACCACCTTGAGTATTTTTTGAATTGGTTGAGGATATGTCTCCATTATATGTGATTTATTCCTTAGATACAACCATGGATTCATATTCGATCCAAACTAACCCAACCCATCCATAGTTGTTTTTAGAAGAAAGTGGGGTTTCCTCCAAGATTCCCTCAACCAAAACAACGCTCCCTTAAAGTCTAAAATAGAGAGTTGTAGATCCCCCTTAACATGGTCAAGGAGTGATATCACTCCCTATATATGAGAAGGGGAGCGATGATCTTCCAAAATTTCAAAAAGATGAGTAATTCCCTAGGTTAAAAACTTGTTCCAACTGTCATATGATGGGGCTTCTTCTTCTAACATGTTTTAGGGGTTGTATAAATTGTTTTTATGGTGTCGTTCGAGATGTGATACGTAGGAAAAGTGAATGTGACACTTATGACACTTGTGAAAATTACAACACTTGCAAAAACGAAAGTATGAAACTGTCAAAGTGAGGAATTTAGATGTGTAACAACATAGTCCCTAAAGGAAAAGCATTCCAAAAACTATCCCCAGGGAAGAACTCCCCATGATCAAATCTATTGATGAAGGGATATCCACCCCATTTTGCAAAGCTTCCCCTAGGTAAAGGTGTGATAAAACAAAGGAAATTAAATACTCTAGTGATCTACATGGATGTCAGTGGCCTCCCACCAATTCCAACTAGCTCATTTTGGCAGTTTTCCAATTCGACAAGTTTTTCCTAGTTTTGGGGTCCCTCACTTTCAGGGCTGTTTTGAGGCCCTAAACAGTGTTTTTAGGGCTCTCCATAGTTACACTGCAAACAAATTCCAATTACGATGACAACATGTGTATTCCTTATATAGACCTTTGGAATGGGACATTGTGTGCCTAAAACGAAGATCATATGCAAAAGTTACGACCTCGAGAAGTTGATGTACTAACTTACCCAAACATATCCCACATGACTTTTGTCGCTTCATCTCCTAGGGTTAGGTGTTTGGATGTCTATGGTTTTTGACATTCATGTTTATTGTAAAAAGGCCTTAAGAGCCTAATTGTAATAATGTTCTAGTGAATGAGTGGAGCTGTCACATCTCTTATCAGAGATAAGTTGCCACCATTCTAGCAAGCTTGTTTTTCGCTGCATTTTACAGTTTTAGCTTTCCTTATTGAATAGAAACTAGTTTTATTATATATCTGTTATTTTGTGTTAAGATTATTTTGAGAATAATCTGTATTCATTTCGTTCTTCTCATAAATATGGATCATTGGTAGCATATTAGTCTTCTCCTTATCGTTCTTAATGCATGTCCCCAACGAGGTCAGGGTACAAAGTATTGGGTCTTGATCTTGGTTATCTTGAGGACTGTTATCACACAATTTGTAGTTAAGGTAAAAGACAAATGAAAGGAGGGAAAAATGGTGTAATTGAGCCTATCCCACCACTGCCACCTTAATGGGATAGCTCTTTCTGTTTAGGGAGGTAAGGCCCAGGGGAGACGTCCCTGGTGACCTGGGGTTTTAAGAAGGAAAAGGCTTAAAAGGCTAAGTGATAATTTCCCCCTCACAAGTCACTAGCGATCAGAAAGTCTTGTCTAACCAACCAATAAATATAAGTAATAACCAAAAAAGTTGTACCTACCCGAGACAAAGCAACAGAGAAACTATGGATATGCAAGATCACTTGCTTGGTTAGTACTTCATATAATCATGGACTTTTGTTATAAAGCAATTGTTAAACAATATTGATGAAGAAATTCAATGATGTACAATAGCACTAATTATAATATATGTCACTTCACAATAAATGCTAATGGAAATCAATGTAACAATATCAATATCAAGAAACAACGTCTTAGCTAATCATTCAATTGCTTTTAAAGATATAAATGTTGCAATGTATAAATATAACTCAAGTAGATAATGAAATCAATAGGGTTAGTAGATATTAGTCTAAACTTAGGGTTAGAAGGGTTAGTAGTTGTTCAAGGTATTTGATGTTTGTATTATCAAGGTGCTCAACACAATAGGTCTTAGATCAATGCGTTATTAGGGAAAATGGAGTCAAATGGTTGCAAATGTTGAAGGGACGAAAAGATAATGATATTGCCAAAGAAAAGAGGGTTAGATGTTGAGGTGTTGCTAAATCAAGGCCTCAACAATGAAACCCTAGGGGGGAAAGGCTCACTAAGGTGTATAAACCCTAGGCCTTAGTGCTTTCTCCTCCTTCTTTGTCTTAATGGAAAGATGAAAATAGGCTAGCTTGAGTAATAATTGTAGGGTTGAAGACAAGAGATTTTGAATATGAAGTGTTGCTAAAAGGAGGATTCATCTATCAAACCCTAAGGGAAACGACTCAAAAAGGTGTAGAAACCCTAGGCCTTGATGCATTTTCCTCCTCCTTAAATCAATAACAAGTGAAAAAATGGCTAGGAGAGAATAATATGGATAGAGTGTTGCTATGGTAAGGCTCTATCTTACTTCAGCAAATCAAATGGATCTTAATGTTAGTAGGGACATGAGACAAGGACCTTAGCATGTGCTTGTCACCTAGGGTTTCAATTCAGAAAATTATAATAACAAATGCAAGTAAATAGTACGATAACCATTCAATAAAGAAGTGTTGCATAAATTCACTTACATAATCAAAGAAATCATGTAGCAAAACCCTAGTTGTAAACCTTCCAACAAGAGAAATGCCAAAAATGCCAAGAAAAAGTATCCTTCAAAAAGTGTGCCTCAACATCTCATCCAAAACCCTAGAAGAGGGCACAAATTTCAGAACTCACTAATGTGTGAGTGAAATATGATGAAAATTAGAGAGTTTTAGCTCTCTATTTATACAATATCAAGTGACCTTAATTAAATTTTAGGTCACCAAAAGGCCAACAATGCAAAAATACCAAATAACATTGTTTTACATTGAAATGTCATAATAAAACCCTAATCAAGAAAATAATGAGGACGTCATGCCCCTTTAGGGTGACATTATCCCTTTCTAGGGAAAATGTGGCCTCCTAGAGAAAAATGTTAGCCCTTCTTGGGCCTCTGGAAGCTGCCACATGTGCCAATCATGCCACAACTGACTCCCACAATCCCATATCATTGGATGACATCATAGCAGGTCATAGGTGATGTCATGGGCCTTCCAAGGCCAATGTCTCAGTCGAGAGGGCACAACCCCCCTGGGTATAGTTCTGCTCAGCTACCTCTGGTGGAATGTTCTTCTCTTCCCTGGTGAAAACACTTTTTCCTATCTTTGCACCCTACTAGGATCTCATCATCCATACGGTGGGCTCTTAAGCCCTATGGAGGTTCCAACTAATCATCTCCCCATGTGTACTTATCAAATATGGTACATGTCTGTTGGGTATGATCCTTCACATAAAAAAATACGCCCTCCATGGGATCATAAGTCACAAGGATCATATCAATGTCAATCAGATCTAATCATAAATATTATTAAACATGTGCATAAAACCCCTTTTACCTGGTCAAGTGCTCAAGGAAATTATACAAATCTGCAAGGAAATTTTGGAGGAAGTGACAGGGCATCATGTTGGGATAGTGTCCACTGGAAAAGGGATGTTTCTAGAAGAGATTAATTCCAAGTCATGTAATTGGGTGAGGTGGATAAGGGATGTCCTAAAAAGGGATGCAATGAAAGAAGTGAAATGAAAGGCCTACCTATGGGTGCCTTTGTAGAAGGCGAGCTACACCTATCCTGGATGCAAATGTTTCTAATCCCACTCATGCCTTTTATTCTTATTTCTTTATTTGATTTTTTCTTTCAAAAAACTAATCAGGGGACACTTCCCTGGTGTGGTGGCCAGTAGTGGAAATGTTACCCACAAGTACTTTCATGGAAATGAGAAGTTTGTCTAATGATGAGACCCACTTTCTCTTGGCCATGCAACCAAGAGCCACAACTCATGGGTGGTAACCATCTGCTAGTAGTGTCATACCACTAGGTACCCATGGACCTAATAGGATGGATCGTGATGAGAACCCCTATCCTTTGACTAGGTCTTGTTTTATTATATTATGGATCCCTCTTGTTTCTTGCTGAGAAGAATTTTACTTCTTTATCAGGGATCCCTTAGCGAAGCATCTTGAGGTTTTATTTTTAGGATTTTATATTTTGCAAATTGCTTTTACCTTCTGGGCCTTTATCCCCTTCTTCCCACAAGGCAAGGTGCAACCCTTAAATTATTGGCCAAACCAATGCCTATACCAATGTAAAGGGATGGATGAGCAGGAAGTAAGATGGAAAATGGTAAGTATGACGGGAGCAGACAATGACTCTTAATGGATCCCCCAGTGGAAAATCAAAACCTATGGTCACAGGCTTAATAAGGCATCATGTCATTCCCCCCAGACATGGCCAAGTCGATAAGTATAATATCCAAGAACCCGTTAGAAACAAAAATAACTAGATGCGGATATTCAAAGGTTTTGAGGATTAGAGTGACACATACCATGATACCCGAACTCATTACCTCATGGAGAAAGAACCATCTCTGATATAGGACCAAGTTGAGGCAATGGATGTTGTTGCTTCTTGACAAAGTGGAGGCACTGAAAGGAATACAATATGGGCCCTCTAGGTCCATCCTCAAGTCTATCTGGCTCTCAGTACTCCATGTCTAGGACCTATGGTCCTCGAGACATGATCTCCTAGTTATCCCTAAAAGTGGGGGATAACATCTGGCTCCAACTCGGGGACATGTGATCACTGTAGAGCGCATGATAACCTCAACATATCTAGCATAACCTGTAACCTGCTTGATCTCAATAGAAACTATTAGTAATCATTTGGGGTGGTGATATCACCCCAGTTCACATATATATAACTGAAAGCAAACATATGTACAAATGTGAATGAAACTACTCTAGTTTGCAATGAAAATGGTATATATAATCAATTCAAATGCCTACCTACTTACCTTCTCGCTGGATTTCATATGTAGTCAAAAGACTACTGAAACCAATCTAGAAACATCCCATAATACCTTCCATTGTGCTTCATCATAAGCCAAAATAGTCATAAGTTAAGCACAAAAACAACATGGGTTAGAGAATGCATAGTAACATCGGAAATCATAAAGTCTAACTCATGGAGGCGGGTGGGAGGGATAAAATCATTCCAAGTTATTATCTGCAGAAAGTGCTCAATCCACTTCAAGAAGGGATCATGAAAAGTCAAAGGCTCATCAAACTAACTCAAAAGGTCTGCAAGCTGGTGTTACACGTCAAAATTGCTAAGTATCGCATTGTCCCTGTCGATCATCGTAAGTGTCGCATCTTCCCTACAACTTTCGCAAGTGTCGCAAGTTGACCACTAGTGTCGTAAATGATGTTCAGACATAATGTCGTGATAACGACACTAAGGAAACACTTATGACACCTCATATGACTGATTTGAAGAGCAAGAACCGATCCACTGGAATCAAATAACTCTTGACACCTGAAAGAGGCCCTGAAACAGTGGTTTGGAAGGGGAACGCTCCTCTAATACAGCTGGAGAAGCGCTGGCGCTCCTCTACCATGATTCAGAAGCGTTATAATGCCCTTCAACCCTTCTGGAGGAGCGTTGATTACCTTAAGAGCGCTGGTGCTTTCCCAAGGCACATCAGGAGTGCTATAACGCTCTGATACCCCTTTTGGGGGAGCGCTCCCTATTCTGGGTCAATTGTTAGCCCGTTGAGTCGAATGAGGAGGAGATCATTCGAGATTAGAAGGAAGTTGTGCTCGAATTCTTGGTTTCATCAAAATATCCCTGATCCAAGGAGATGGTTCCTAACTGGTTCTAAACATAACTCAAGAGGTTAGGCCTTTCCCAACCTATATAAATAGGCTCTATGATGGTGGAAAGGGGGGAAGAATTGAACATATGAAACTTATGATCTTGGAGGAAACTGACAGTCAGCCAAAGAGAAGTGATCAGTGAAGCTGTTGTTATCCAGGTTGTGGATCTTTTAGGCAAGAGTTGGACGAAGAGGACTTGACGAAGCTGTCGCATTCGCATCTACGATTGTAAGTACTATTGTTGTCATTCTCATTAACATGACACGCTTGGCCTGTTTCTTTCTAGTTTGTGTCTGATGTTACATGAACTTATCATTTATTGATAGATCTGTTTTCAAGCTAATGTCAATAGAGTAGGAAGTGGTCATATCTTGTTTTGTCCACAGACCTCAGCGAGGAGCAAAAGGATTGAAGCGCAACTCGGAGCGTGCAGGGACAAACGTTGATTAAAAGGTACTTCTGTCATCCTTCCTTCTCATGCATTAGGCTTAGATAGATTTGAAAGGAAGTCAGTGTCCACGTTAAGCATTTTTATGTCTAGGGTTAAGGTCAAGCCTTAGAGGTGATCTACTGTCCGCAGGGAGATTTTCCTACAACAGAAACTGGCGACTCCGCTGGGGAAATAGCCTCGAATCGAAACCTCTTGTTTGGATTTTTCTCCTCATTGACCTTGTTCTGTCCCTTGATTGTTTTAGACCTGGTTTACCCCTCTTTGATTAGTTTCATGAGCTGATTGGCTCCTTACCATGTCACATTCATCATATTTATCTGGGACTTTTAGACCCTGGCACCCCTGACCTAGTGTTATCAGAGTGCCAACGCTTTTAGTAGCCTTACACAGAGAGCTATAACGCTCTTTGCCCTTGGCAACAGAGCGTCAGCCCCCTTTTGGCCAAAAAACCCTTCACAATTTCATTTTTCAGGGTTTTCCTCTGTGGCTCTTCTGCTGAGTGATCTTGTGAGTCAATTTGTCTTCCCTTTTAGCTCTGAAATCTAATATTTTTGAAGAATAAATACCTTGTTGATCAGATTTTGTAGCCTTCTTCACCGTTTCTCATTGAGTTTTTTTTTGTTGAGTAAAGCTTGGAACTTATGCATTGCTTTTCTCTTCTCTTCAATTGAACAAAACCCTGGTGAAGGTCATAAAGGGTCTACAGACCTCTGTTTCTTGTTTTCAGTCAAGATCATTTGTTCTTCAACTCTTGCTTTTGGGTTTAAAGTTTGCTTTTCTTTGATTGTTTCTTGTCTTTCGTTTTTCGTTTTGATTGTCACGAAGGGTGTATTGTTTGCGTGACTTTTGCTTATGCTAGTTTGGTTGTCATTCATACCAAGAAGATAATTGGCAAAGATAAGCATTGTGTTGTATCGATCATCATTCATTCGCAAACAATTAAAGATATTTTAATGATTGATTGAGCATATTAGAAGGCATTTAAAAGTTTTTGCATTACATCAGGATTTGAGTGAGAAAAATAATTGTTTGAGAGCATTCTGTAGCTGTTCTTGTTAGTGAAAGAACTCTCTCTCTCCCTTAGCTAGATGTTCATTGAAAGGAAATGACTGTTTATCATGTTCAATGCATTCTTTGGGTCTGAGTCATAATTCCATTTGTTTCACTTCCATGCACCCCTTTGCGTAAAGAACAGCCACAAAAATCAACGCTAATTAAAACTTATCTAGAACTTTTTCTTTGCTAGAATCCTCCACCAACAGTAGAATAGGTGTAGTACTTTGGATTAGGCTGTGAGCATAACTCTCCAAAGTTGTCAAAACAAACATTAGTATCCTGAGTTAGGGAGAGTAAATCCAGTTATCGTATAAGTCTACCTGGGATCCCCCTCTCACAC
>JASDQU010027879.1:15856-27318 GCA_032191745.1 Picea mariana | reverse complement strand
TAAGAAAATATACTTTATGTTAAACAAATTTAATGAATTATTTTTTTAGAGAGTGTAGAACCTTCCAGTGGTAGACCTCTCAAGATATGTAATAATCTATAAATATTTTTTCCTATTCCACAAAGAAGGACACAATTTTTATACACAACCATTTTATCAGTTTTCTCTGTAAAAACTCTGCTTTGATATGAATATAAATTTTTTTTTGAGTTGGTGATTGAATAGTGCGTCGAAGCAGTGCCATGACCTTTTGGGGGGTACACCAGTGGTTTGGGTAGTTGTTTATATCAGTAAATATATTTGCATCTGTATAATTTCCTTTCATTCTCTTCAATTTTAAAAATGCATGTTTAAATTCCATTCACTGTGTATATCTTTTTAATTTCAGGTTGCTTGTTTAATTCACATCCCTGTGTATCTTCTCTAACTTGCAAGCTCATTTCCTGAATTTTGTATGTCACAGAACATGTGTGGACGTCATTTTTTATTGTTTGTATTTTGATTTCTAACATTTGTTTGTGGGTTGTAGTTCGCTTGTGTAAAAGTTGTTTAATTATGTTGTCATGTCTTTTTCTCTCAAGTTGTAAATCACTCTACAAAATAGTTATTTAGATAGCATTCATTTATCAATTTGTGGTTTTTAAATACTCTTTGTAGGTTTTCTTAGCTTGATTAATTTTGTCTCTAAACTTAGCATGATAGGATAGAAGTGGATTTTGAGTTATGATTTTCAGTAGCATCTTAGTTATAATTGCGGGTTATGATGTTCAATGGTAGCTTAATTAATTCCAAGATTATGATTTTCAATGATATCTTAATTATGGATTTGAATTATGATTTCTAATTAGCATTATTTATGAGTTTGTAGATCTCCTTGAATTATTGATTATGTACAGAGTATTTTTTAGCATCATATTAGTGTAAGGATAATTAGAGTATTAATTATTAATTATTAATTCTCTTTGCACAAGGTTTATAGAGTGTAGCAAATTAGTGTAAGGATAGGGTTTTATCCCTATAAGATAAGAGTAATTGTGAGTTTGTATTAATATATGGTTCAATTTGAATAATTAATGTTGAAGGAGTGTTTACTTATTCAAAGATTGCTTGCTTATTCAAAGATTTTCTTTCTTAGACTAATTGTTCATAGTGATAGATTGCTCTTCAAGACTTGATTATTTAGAATAATGAGCTCACCATTCATAGTTGTAGATTACTCTATAAATTTAAAGTAAAGCTCTTCATTATTTTAGTTTATTGGCATTAGATTATATTAGGCTAGGCTAGGCTAGATTAGAGCTCTATACCTGCACATATAGTTCTAGCACCTTGAAGCCTACGAACCCTGGGTTGACAATTTAATGTCGAAATAGATAGCATATATTTTACTTGACAAGTGGGATACCATTTTTATATAAGGAACATTCAGGGTAGTCGGATGTTTGGTAGTTAGATCAGGACCAACAAATGAAATTTGGTCAATGGTCACAATGTTTCCATTATGAGGGAAATGCATCACTCGAAAGAGTGTGGACATGGAAACTTTCATAGCATAAAAATAATCCCACTCAAGGAGAAAATTAAAGTCCAAGGGGCCATGGACTATCATAACATCGATACATACAATTTTCCCTCCTAAGGTGATGGGAATTTTAGGAAGTATCCCTAAATATTTTCTAGGTATTCCATTAAAACCCCACAAATGATGGGTCACTGTCACAAGTTGAGGGAAACCCATAGCTTGCCAATTAGTTGAGGATAGAATGCTGACAGAAGTGCCTTCATCAACAATAGTGCTATGTACTGTGATATTATCACAAACCTTCACAATAATTTGGAAAGGTAGGTAGAAAGGAAGGCGAGGCTCCATTAGACTATTCCAATCAAAGGAAATGACCTCAGTACTTGGAGGGGTTACCATTTAAATATGTGAAAAGACCTCTTTTTCAGAGGAAATTTAAGTGACAATAAATACCTTAGTGGTATCCACTTCACTCTCCAAGGGAAGAGTGGTATCGATCAAGGTTTGTATTATACCTACCACTAAATAAACTTCACTCCCCAAGGGGAGAGAGATATTGAACGAGGATGGAATCAAGCCGAACACTTCATCAACCAACGGTTGGTTGGGAGAAGGTTCATGGGAAGCAACTAGAGGTTGTTTCTAGGAAATAGAAATGTGTTCCAACAATTATGAAGCTTCATCCATGTGAGGGAAAAGGTAAGTGTGGTGCATTTCCCTGCATAACCAACAAGGAATATTGACTCGACCATTTTTACCCCCAACCTGATGATTTCTGATTGATGGGTTGTCACCAACATGACCTGTAGTGGCTACCAACATGGGTTGTTGAGACCCTTGAGACCACACTTCTAAAACCTTGGGAATACCAAGGAAATGTTTAAAAAGTTGGTCACCCTTACAAATCATGCAAGGGAATTGTGGCTTGTGATGTGTGTTGGTAGAATTGTCAATATCATCAACACTCTCAGTATGATTATCAGTGGTTGGTTGATTTCCCCTTGCTTATTTTTATTCTTATTGTTGTTACTTTTATTCTTCTTCTAATCTTCCTGGTTACTATCATTAATACTTTCACTAGGTGAAGAAGAAGAAAGGGAAGAAGATGTGACAGGCGAAGAAGGAAGAGGGTCAACATGAATTTGATGTTCTTGGGGTGGAGGGCTTGCATTCAAAACACCTGGAGCATTCATGATCACTTGAGTGGAAAACATCCATCCCAGTAATCTTATAGTGAATCTAGGAAGACGCAATGTGGCAATGTAAGGAGGATCAATGTTTCCAAAAGAAGGAAAAACATAAGGTTCCCCGTGAAAACGGGTTCCTTGGTTGGTAGTCCCAGGAAATGTTTGCATAGATACAGACTCGACCTAAGGTTTCTAAATTAAATATCACAAACTACCAAAGTCCCTATAATATAAGAGTAATAAAACAACTCCCTTGTAATAGGGAAAAAAGGAAGTAAGGATCTTTTGAAGATGGGATATGAGGTCATCAATGAAGATATGAGAAGCAGTTACCTCAACCTCCACGTAATAGCTCTTCTTGATGCAAGAAACCCTCGCTTTGCAGGGTCACCATCCAATGTTATTGAAAGTGTGATATGAAGTCTTCCTCAGATACCATGGGAAACCCTCCACAATCACCTCTATAGATACCTAGGAAAGGTTACTATGGTTACGAACATGCAGTCGGCCTCTGGGGGGTACAGTCGACATTCGGGGCTGAACGTATGGGAAAGATAACAAAGTCTGAATCTCTTCCATAGGAATGAAAATTATTGGACCAATAATACTCATAAGGAACTTGAACGGATTGAATATTCATGAAGAAGCAAGACCAAATGAATGAGTAACACTAAAAAAAACAAACCAATATACGCTCTTTCCACTATGATTGGTTAAGATTTGGAGGGGTAATATTCGTTACTCTTTCACACACGATTGTGTGTTTATCCCATGTGTTAGAGGGGGTTCCCAGCTATGCCTATTAGTTGTATTTTTCACTCTTTAGTGTTCTACAGTCTTGTTTCAATGGCCTTGGAGAATTTACTCTCCACCCTACAACCAAGGCCCTAAAATCCTAGACTTGTTGGTTTTCTATAAAAGAAAAAACTCTAATTGGATTTAGATTATGTGTGTGTTCCTTTTATGGTTGTTTTTAATCAAAAGGGTAAATGGAAGTGAAACTTATGATTTTATCACTTTGACTCCAAGAAGACTTCAAAAGAAAAAATGAACGGAATGCAATCTTTAGTTTTTATGAAGCCTATCTACAGAAAGGAGCAAGAAGTTTCAAGCAAAGAAACACGTGTAACATTCATTTCAAGAAACACAAACTAATATTTGAATGCAAATGATGTTTTGTGTATGATTCAAATAAACTATAGGATACACAATTCATGCCACCCCAACCACGAGGGGGGAATTGTTTTCAAAATGCAAGCTCAAAAATGCTCCAACCACTAGCTAGAATGCAAGATTTACTATTTATTTTTAAATGCAAAGAAATGATTTCAAATGTAATGTTTTTTGCTTCCTTACTTTCTGTTGTGTTGGTTTTGTCACTTGGCTGAGTAAAACAACAACACTTGCATGTCTAGATGAGCCTGCTAGATAAGACAAAAGTTTTTTCAGTGGGTTAGATAATCAAAACACATATCAAAACAAAGAAATAAACTAAAACAACTAAGAAATAAATGTTAGAAAACTTGAGAAACTTAGAACCATGAAAATCAAATAATGACCAACATAATGCTACCAATGGATCAACAACTTAGTAGGCAAAGCATCGTAGAGAAAAATAGGGACTTATGAGTCCCCTCTTCCTCCTTGGGAGGGCTCTTGAGTTCCCTAATTGATAGCTCTTCATACAATGGAAGAAATGGAAAATAGTGAAGAAAAACAATGCCTATTCCCTCAAGAAGTGAGTGGAATGGCCTATTGCAATGGTGCTTGAAGGATTCCAAGAGAAAAGAGGACTCCCAAGGAAGAATTATTGCATCATAACAATACTATGAAGATCTTGATTTCTTACCACACCCATGGCTCTTACTTATAGCATTTATACATGGAAAATGTAATTGGTTCATAGTGTGAACAAGGGGCCTTTTAGAGAACACTCTAGCCCTTGACCAACCCCCAAGATAGATTTCACTCAGATATGAGTGTCAAATCATGTTGGGGGTCAGACCAGAAGTGTTTGAGGGGTCGACAAGATCCATAAATGCATCTTTCATAGAAGTGTCTAGCTTTTCTCACACGAAGTCGTGCATTTTGAGCATTGTGCATGCTGAGGGTTGTGTTGGCCCGTGCATACTAGGCACTGTGCATGCACTTCCTTTGGTGAATCTTCACATTCCAATTTTTGATCGAATTGTATAGTTTTTTTCCTTTTGAATTCATTTTGGTGTTGTAGGTGGAATAATTTTTGTTGGCATTGATGTGTTTATTTAACCATTTCCGTGCAATGTTACGGACGATTTTTCAGTGATAAGAGATGCCCCCTGATCTATGAGGTTAGGAGCATACGTATAGCCAAAATACATCAATTTTTATTTTGCTGAGAGTGCCATTGTAATGAAGAGTGAAGAGAGGAACTACAAGAGTGATCCATTGGAGGGAGAGAGAAAACTGTGTGACCCAAACCTTTCTCTAAGGAGAAAAAATAAAATCTATGTACAAACGAGGCAGAAATGCCCTATGATCGTGTCATGTAACCAAAATGTGAGACTGTAACTGAATATGTATTTTGATGTAGATAATTGCAGTTCCCTCGGGGGCGGTTGATAACAAAATATGATAGTTCTGAATGATGAACGAACTTTGAAGTGAGGCAAGGACAACTGTAAGAATTTTCTATGACTTGTAGGCATTGATGGCCTAATGAATTCAGAGGTCTTTGGCTAGTATGAAACAACTGCAATAGTCGCATAGAAAGACCCACCATAACATGATATTTTGTTGAAGACGAATTTTATGGGGGTCAATGGAATCAGAGAGAAATGATGATTCTCTCTATGTCATCCGAGACTCCTCATTGTAAAGGTAATGAGAGTCAATATATTGTCGCCCTTCTGGAAACTGTGTTGATTTCGATAGGAAGGGAGACGCAACTCCAAGAAGCAAAGGGCTTCGTGAAATCCACTGAGATGATATCAGGTACTAATGGGTAACATGAAATAAGTCAAGATTTCATGAGACTCGAGACTGTCCTTGTTTGGGGAATTTTGGAGGGTGATTGGCAACAACCGTAAAACTAGATCTAGTTCCAGGGGGATGACTAGATATGGGGTTAAACTATGCCAGAGTCTAACCAAGTGAAAAAAATCAGAGATCATGGGTATATGGACTTTGGATACTCGAGGTTCGTGAATGATGTCTGTATGAAAAGAGAGTGTATTCCCCAACCAAGGGCAACATGGGTTTCTTTGCCAGAAAAAAAAGAAGGCGATCAAGGGTAACGAAGAAAAATCTAAGCATATGCTGGAAACAAAGTCTTTTACAATCACCCAAGAAATAAAGAATGAATTGGATTGATAATACAGATGCAGAAATAGGTGCCCCGGTGAAAGATGGCTTGTCCTGTAAGGGTGCAAGTTGGAGAAAGAAAATTGGTGGAGGGTGGGGGCCCCATGGGTGGGTTTCTATATTAGGTAAATGGATGGAGGACAATTTGTAGATGGGAAAACTGATGGTGGATGAGATAAAGGGATAATGATATTACAGAGGTGCAGTCAATAGAACCGAGATGATATGAACTGGTACTCCATTGGGAAAGTTAGCAATATGGTGAGAAGAAGATGGGGTTCATTCTTGGAAGTGCATAAGACTATTGGGACTCCCATTCCTAGGGGGTGAAATCAACATGAGTGTCAATTTTCCAAGGGGAACTATGAATGGGACAACTCGTGTGGGGGGGATTTCTACCAGGTGATAGTACCCAAATGCAGTAGAGGTAAAGGTACTGCGGAGAAGGATGTAAGGACCCTAAAGGTAAATTTTAAAGGGTATGATTGGGAAATGCAATTGATTTACAGAGGGAATAATTACATTTCAGTGTCAAACATATACCTGATGGGGCTATAATCTTACGAAACAAGTACCTACACACATGAAAACCAAATACTCAATGTGAACAATATCTAATGAAAAAGAACATATAATAGTTATTTGATAAAATTGAACATGAGCATGGGTACTTGAACGTGATGTGAGAAAGGTGCTCCTCTGGGGCCAAGTGCAGATGATGGCCCAGGGAATGTGAATGTGTAGATGGTGGGACCAGGATCCTGTAGATGAGAATGGATCAGAAAACAGAGGCTCTGGGACCATGTAACAAAGTGTGGAAGTTGGGGAAAAGGGGCTATATATGGCTAGTGGGCCCACAATGCCACCTCATTTGTACCTGTCACTATAGTTGAATTGGCGATATTTCTCTTAGAATATTTGGAGATTGCAGGAGCGTGAGGCTACCAATCCTAGAGTGGAGAGAGATAGTTTAGTGATCCTATCCTCTAACATGTTGTGAAATTATTAATTTGTAGGTAGGGACTATATGGAGGGCCATACAGCGGATTTTTTGGGTAGGGTCCCACCAGTGCGTGAGAAAAGGAGGAATACCCATGCATATGTGTGCGAGTATAATCCCTTTTCCAGTGCACAATGTGCAGTGGTACTTGAAACAACCACACATGTGGGAATGAGGGATGGGAAGATAGACATGCATGAGATGCGCACATGTCTAACTGACATTTGTGCACTTGTGCACAACTGTTTCTCATTAGTGTGTAGCTATGAAAAGAACAGGTGCACACATGTGCGCACCTATTTGAGTGAAAGTCACGCACTGGGAGCAAGGCTAAGGGGTTGAAATTTTTGATATTTTGATGTTTTTTTATGGATGATGAGGTTGATCAAGTGTTTCTATGTGAATGCAAGTGATCAACAGACTCTGATAGAACGATGCCAGTGCACTAGAGAGAGTGTGATTGGGACCATCTATAGGAGGCGGTGAGAGCACAGTTGAGTGTTTGGAGATATTTGGAAACCTGTGGGTTGCTCAAGTTCTTCGACTTCCCTCTGAAACGATCACAAGAGTTCCTGCTTTGGTATATAATTGGGATGTGGAGCAATGATCTGCAATACTTCATAGTTAGAGGTCAGCAATCGACATTCTTGGCCACCGAGGATGTGTATTTCTTGACAAGGCTCCCATTCCATGGGATGGACCTTCCTATTGATTCCCAGCTTCCTGGGGAGGATTGAGTGGGTGACTTGGTAGCTCGCCACTACATGGGGCCGAACCCGATGTCAAGTTCAATCATCTATATTGAGGTGATTGATGATCTTTTGAAAGAGTACATTGTCGCTATGGTGGTGAGGATCTACGTATCCTTGGGGACTCAGTGGATTACCTGGGGTCAGCTAAGAGTAGTGGAGCGCGTCCTAGATGGGGACCCATTTGCGTGGTGTTACCGCTCCAAATGTACCACTAAAATTTTAGCACCTTCATCAAGTCCGTGCTAGATTCGCCAAATTTCCAAGGTCTTTTGCATGTTGTCATAGTCTCCAAAGTCCCCATTAAGTCTTGACAAGTTTCCATTCATCGCTTATGCCCAAAACTCCAGTAATCCCTGGCCTATGATCTACATTCAAAGTGACAAGCTATTATTAAATTTCTTATTGTCATATTCTTCGTATCCTAAATTTTTAATGTTTTTTAACAAAAGATAAAATTAGTTTTATTTTTGTTATTAAATATTCTTTTATTTAAAAAAAGGGAGAAGTCTTGTTAAGAAAAAGGGTGGCATGTGCATTAGTGAATTTTTCTATATTACCAAATATCTATCAACTATCGATCCATTAGCCACACTACATATCGAAACTAACACATATATCAAGTCACAATACACAACACAAAGCTAGCGCACAAGCACCAATACAAGCCACCAAGGAGAGTTCCATAATGTGCTCAATGTGTCGATAAGATATGAGAGCATTAGTGTTTTTAAACACCATATGGCCACCATGCATTGACGATGAGGGATATTTCCCCAACACAAAAATCAAAACCCTGAAACATGTTTCCATCAAATGCTTTCAAGCTCTAGATGCCAAGTGTTGAACTGAGTCGAGATGCCATGCTCTGTCCAAATCTTGGTGATCGGGTATAAAGCATCGACAACATCCATATTCAAAGGCAAATGTTCAAGGTGTCACAGATTACTTCCAAGCAACGCCAACGACTTCCCAAACTCCAAGTGTTTTCACGAGGCTCCATTTTTGGATTCGGTTTAGGGTTTGTCAAAAGGAAATGAGTACAGTATTTCAGAAGAACAGTAACAGATGGAGAATTGGTAGTGATGTATATATCTTTAAGGGTACTGAGCACAGAAAGGAGGTGCGCTATGAAATATTTGGGCGCTGTGAAAATCATTTATAGAAGATCGCCAAATTGTTTTAATAGACATAGGTAGCAATCATACCCAACTTTTCTAGGAGATAAGGTAGTATTCAAAGGCATCCAAAGGCATAGGTGGCATATTTGGCATCTTCAACAGTTTGAGATTTTGCAATATGTTTGTTGTAGTTTAATTATACTAGGAGAAAAAGTAGGAACTGATAAGGGGGGGGATTTTGTATTTAAGAAATGTTTTTTGGTAGTAGAAAGGGTTTAGTGGTAAAGAGACCCGAGAGGGATTTAGGAACAGTAAGGAATATCTATTCAGTTTGTAAGCCTAAGGGGCATGGGCTATAAACTCTTGTGTTATTGAAGATTCAGATGAGCTATTTTATCCAATATTTTTCTATGTTATTCATTATGTTCTTCTTATTGTTTGATCGTATTATCTTTGATTTATGGATCCCTGAAACAACAAAATATTTGTTGTAAACTTGCCCATCTACCATTGTTTACTTTTCAAACATTTCTTAGTTCTCTTTGCAGAGAGGATATTTTCTTGGAGAATGTTCATCTTTATGTCAATTCTTATATTCTTCCCTTTATAATCAAATATATCCTTTGTTTTATAGGTAGCTTAAATGCCTTCAATGAACATAGTGCTTATGACTCCATTTCCCAATGTTCCATCACTGATCTGCAGTGATCTTTGTTATCTTTTTCTTACTCTATCTTGTTGATCCCTGATTTTAAACTTATTCAAAACAAATTCTATGTTACCAAGATTACTCCCATTTGCAATCTGGGAGTGACTCTTGGAGTGATAACATAAATGGCATCGTTATCGAGGACGAAACTTAAGATATCTTCCTTGGGAGAATGACAATGAAGAGATCTAGTTTTAGATGGTGAATTGAAGTTGGACACATTGTTCTGACTGCTCATCTTTCACCATGGTGAATCCATTGTTCATAAGTATATTGACAACTCCACTGGTTTGAAATGGACAAGATATTAGCTTAGAGGTATGCTTTCTGTGATTTTTCAAATATAGTTGATTTCCCTAATCCAGTGCCTAGTAGAGATGAATGGGAAAGTAGCTTTCCTAAATTTTGAGGAGAAGAGTCGGAGGTACCAACTGAACATTGTTGGATTTTGATGAATTTATTCATCGACTTCATATCGTGCATGAATATGTTCAAATTAGGATTTTCAGGTATTCATTAGAGGGGATTTCTCATGATTGGTGTCGATCTCTTCCAATTGCAAGTATCAACTCTTTGACAGGTTTCCATGCATATTTCAATTCATTTTGTAAAGAGTATTTTTTAGCTGAACATCTTCTTGAAGAATTTTGTGATGAGTTTTCTTTGCTTCATAAAGATTCTGCTAGTCATGAAAACCAGATTTGTGATGAAGAATTTCTTGTAGAAGAAATAATTTACCATGAAGATAAAGAGGTGTTGAATGATATTCATTATGATAGAAATAACATAGAAACGTATGGCATCATATCAGATGTATCTATTGTTTTAAATATTCATGAAGATCGAAATGTTGTTTTTGAATATTCTGATGTCAAACGGCAAGTGTATACATCAACAAAAGAAAGTTATGGATCTGAGTTATGGGCATATGGTAAAGGAGAACAAAAAGGATTACATGAGAAATTGATGATGCATGTTTCTCTGTCAATTGTTGAGCAACAACAAGTTTTGTACAAATTTCAAGATCCAGTTGCCACTTATATGGATATGTTTTGCAATGATGAAGTTTCAGTTGTTGTCATATTTAAGGCCATATTTTTGGATTGTAAGTATGATTTCCAGGTTTATGATTTACATGTTGCAATCTGTGTGTTTATGACTTTACATAAAGTTGGAAGGAAATTTCAAGTTGTTAGTCAAATACTTGCATGGATTCATTGGAAGCATGATCTTACTTTATCAAGAAGCAACATACTTGATTAGAGTAGGAGTAGGGTGAATAAAGCTCGGTTTTCGAGAATTTTGGTTTGCAATGATTTGGTTTTCATTTTGTGAATATTCTCGGTGTTTCAATAAGAATCAGAGATGCTTTCAGGCATACAGATTTTGTGGAAATATCCCAAGGTAAAAGGCCACTGGAACTACTAGGTTCTTGGAGCCTCACAGGGAGGTCTCCATCCCAATAGGAGCCATATGTTATCCCTCAAAATGTACCACTAAAATTTTAGCGCCTTTATCAAGTTCGTGCTAGATTCACCAAATTTCCAAGGTCTTTTGCCTGTTGTCATAGTCTCCAAAGTCCCCATTAAGTCTTGACAAGTTTTCATTCATCGCTTCTACCCAAAAATCCAGTAATACCCGGCCTATGATTTGCATCCAAAGTGACAAGCTATTATTAAAATTTATTATTGTCATATTCTTCATATCCTAAATTTTTAATGTTTTTTAACAAAAAATAAAATTAGTTTTATTTTTGTTATTAAATATTCTTTTATTTAAAAAAGGGAGAAGTCTTGTTAATAAAAAGGGTGGTGTGTGAATTAGTGACTTTT